>JBBPDI010089729.1:0-12282 GCA_037974545.1 Cucumis variabilis
GAGAAATATTCATTCAAATAAGATTTGAATGAAATATTAATTAAATATGATTTAATTAATTATTAATTAATTAATTAATTATTAATTAATTAGTAGATTAAGTAAAAGAATCTCATGATTCTCTCCTACTCCTTTTCCTATTCCAAGAAGGAAATAGAGTTATAAATATCTAAAAGAAAACAATTTTCTTGGACGAATGAATCAAGAAAATAGTGAAGATTTTTTTTCTCTCTGCAAAAAGAAAAAGTTTCTCTCTAATATCTTAAAATATTTTCTCATCCCAATTGGTTCCCATAAACCAATCTCATCCCAGAGGATAGAAAGGTCTCCAACGGATGGTGTCCTAATTTGGAGATTGATTTGTAGATTCAGAGACGTCATCGAAAGTAAGTTCTGTATCTTTTAATTTAAAAGCATGCTTAGATTTATATTTAGAATTTTGATTCTAAAATTTTGCAAATGTACTGGTATCTTAAGATTTTCAAATTAATTTGAGGAATGGTCCTGTAAAATCTTCTGCTGCCATTGGGCTTTTATCCTTTCATTCCTGACGGTGCTTATGACGTCAAGAGAGGTTATCCTGACGTTGTTGGGTACAAAAACCGACGCATAGTGGCATTGGGCATTCCTCAATTCCTTGTAGTGGTAAAATAATAAATTGGCAAAGCCAAAATTACGAACAATCTTTAACGGTTTCGACTTACTAATTTTGGTTATATCATATGGTGACAAATATATCTATAGTGACGAGAGTACAACTACAAGCTATAGTGGACAGTCTCAATAAATTAAAGAGTGTTGATTAACTAGTAAAGACTAAACTCGGTTAATAGAGTTTAACCAGTAAATCTCGAATCGTTGGAGCTCATGATTGATAGATCCATCAGGTCTCTATACTAGCTCGTTATGGAATTAAACTTAGAACAAAATGATCGAAAATTTAAAATATTCAAATTAGTTGACAAAATGAATCGTTAATATTGATATAATTAATTATTCCAAATGGAGAGACAAATGGTATTTAAATAAGATTTAAATATCAGAAATTCGAATAAGGATTCGAATTAGGTCAATTGGATTGATAGGGATACATGGTGAAAAATAACAATATAACATTAAAATTAATTAAAAAGTTTAATTAATTAAATATTAGGAGTCTTTTAAAAAATATAACAAAATGACAAAATATTTACACCATATAGAACAATTTCGAAAACGGAAAAAGTCCACAGATCCACAATAAAAATACCAAAAATGTCGCACGGTTAATTGGCAGCCAGCACGCCTATATTTGGAAAACGCACGATTAATATATTTGAGAAACAATTGATTAGATTTGGCTATTCCTTCCTACACGATTGTTTACATTTGATTGTACCCAAATTTAAATGATTTTTTTAAGAATCTTTGTACATGATCGTTTAGATTTGGCAAACAATCGTTTAGATTTGGTACACAATCATTTAGATTTGATCATTTAAATTTGAGTAGCCAAATCTCAACAATTATTTTCAACGTTCTTTGATACATGATCGTTTAGATTTGGTAAACGATCGTTTAAATTTGATCGTTCAAATTTGGGTAGCCGAATCTCAATGATTTTTTACAAGATTCTTTGGTACACGATCGTCTAGATTTGGTACATGATCGTTTATATTTGAAAAACAATCGTTTAGATTTACCTATTTTTGTCACATGATCGTTTACATTTGGCAATCCAATATCCAACGATTTTTTCACAATCTTTTGTATTTGGCATACGATCTTAAATAACCAAATAACAGTTTAAAAAATATAAAAAAAATACAGAAGAAGAGAAAAAGATGATGGAAAGAAAAGAAAAATAACCAATTAACAATTTGAAACAAAAATTTAAAAAAAATTGCAGAAGGAGAGAAAAAGACGATGGAAATAAAAGAAAATTGCAGAAGAAAAAATATGGAAATGAAGGACAAATTAAAATATTTTTAAAAAATGAGAAGAGAAAATGACGATGAAAAGAAAAAAAAATTGCAGAGGGGGAAAAGAAAAAAATCGCAGTAGAGATAAGAAAAAGAGACGATAATAAGGAAGGAAAAACCTGAAATTTATTTAAAAAGTGGTTAGTTTCATGGGCTTTCTCATTTTGTTACACGGGCCGTAAATATTTTGCTGGATTGTTATTGTTCACACGAGATTTTAAAGAAATGTAATTCGTGGAATTGAACTTTATATATTGATTTGTATATGAATACAGTTTCCAGTATTTACTCATTTGATGTTTTCTCTCGAATACAAGTTAAAAACTTATAACTTCTTGGTCTTCAGTCTTCAAGATGTTATAGTTGCAAGTCGGTTTGAATTTCGATCTTCTGAAATCCAAGGAAAGTTTAATCTTCAACTCTTTAATCTTTCAGAAGATATTGATCTCGAGGTTGATACGAACTTGCACATCTTGAGAGCTTGTAGAAGTTTGAATTTTCAATTCTTCAAAGTTTCAGTACTTCATAGCTTCAATTCTTCCTTCAACAAAAGATCCCCCAAATGAATGGCAATAGTCTCTATTTATAAAGAAATTTCATGGGCTTTAGGTATGCATGGGCTTGGGCCCATTTGCTTGGTGGGCTTGGGCTTGGGCTCAGGCTCTTTTGTTTATTGCGTTTGGGCCCATGTGCTTCTTGGGCTTGGACTTGAGTCCATTTCTGTATTGGACCTGAATTGGGTTGAGTTGAATAAACTTAATTATCAAAATTCAATAAAAGTACAATTATCACAATATTTGTTGTGATGAAGTAATATAATTTAATTGGTCAAAATTTCGTATTCAACAAATGCTTCCTTTTTGAGATTATGCACATGTATGGGTGGATGGATCTCCAAAATGATAAGTTGAAACCAAAAAGTATATGTTCCAGACATTGACTCTAGCTAATATGCCCAATTAATCACATTATGCATTTGGACATAAGCGTGATTAAAATGCGATATAAGGTTTGATAATTCTGATTTTTTTTCAAACTTAAGTTTTTTTACTCTTTTTTTAATTAAATTATTTTGTTAATTTTTTTTTAATATCAAACAATCAACAAAAATGTTCTAAAATTTTACATATCATATCTTACCAAAAAGAGTAAAAAAAATTAAAAGATTTAACATAATGTTATTAAAATAATAATAAAAAAAAAAGCTAATATCTTAAATGAAATGGATATAAAATTTTACAAAATATTAATATAAATAAAAAGGAACTAAAAAAAGGATAAAATCATTATTGTTGTTGTTTATTCCTTTACATTTTCTTTTTTTTTTCTATTTTTTTCTTTAGTTCTTACTATTTTTAGTTTTCAAAAATAGTAAATTTTATAAAATATTTACAACCTATCAAGTTCTATCACTAATAGTCATTGATATGCTATAGTGATAGAAGACTATCAATGATAGAATTCAATATTTTGCTATAACTTGTAAATATTTTAATTTATTTTACTATTTTTAAAAATGTCTCTTTTCTTTACCTAATTTTTTAAGAAAGTTTTTTATTTACTATTAATTTTTTAAAGGAAAATTCAATTATTTTTATTCAATGGTTGTTAACTTTTTTCTTTTTTTTTTTTGGTTTAGATGGCTAGGTTAATTGATTTTTGTTGATTTTTTTTTTAAAGTTAGATTTTTCTTTTTTTCTTATTTATTCTTTTTTTTAACTAAAGTTTTTTTTTTCAGGGTTAGTAGCTATGACTACAAGAAGGCTTTAGCAAAGGTTAATGCCTTTTTTTTTATCAATGATTTTTTTTAAGTTATTTCTTTGAAGGTCATAGGTAAGCATCTTAGTTTGGTCGCCTCGTCCTGACTTCTTGGGTTTGTACATGATAGATGATGCAACTCTATCATGGCGCCCACTACTACGACTTCTTAGATTTGTACATATAGACAATGCAACTCTATCATGACGTCCACTGCTGCTGCGACTTCTTGAATTTGTACAAGTAGACGATGCAACTCTATCATGACGCTCGCTGCTATGACCTATTGGGTTTGTATATTATAGTTGATGCAACTCTATCATGGTGCCCTATTGAGTTTGTACATGATAGACGATGCAACTCTATCAAGGCATCCATTGCTGCGACTCCTTGAGTTTGTACATGATAGATGGTGCAACTCTATCATGGAGCCCATTGCTACAACCTCTTTGTTTGTACATGATAGATGATGCAACTCTATCATGGTGTTCATTGTTGCGACTTCTTGTCAGTTGGAATTTCATGATAGTGGTTTTCATATATTCTCTCTTTCGAGACCAAGTCGTCAGCACTAACTCTCTTCTAGTGATTTTTTTGTAGAACAATGGTTTACTTTATAGAACGATTCATGAATGAAAATAGACATCTTTGAATATTTTCTGACAAAAATCAACCAAGAGAAGATGGACTTAGTCTTCTTGTGGAGAATTCGTGGGCTGGCCCTTTTGCATATCATCGGCCACGTTTAGACAACAGCTCGATACTTCCCAAATTATATGCAGAGATATCTTTGTCTAAGGGGAAGAATGCATGTGTCTTGTAATCCTCCATCCATGATGAGGCTCCTACTTCTGAAAAAGTACTCACTCTCAGACATCGTCTAATTGAAGGTCAAGCACGTTGGAGCACTGTGACTAAAGTCCTTAGAGAGTTTTACTTTACTAACTGCTATTAAGAGTGGTTAGAGTTTGTAGTTGGTCAAAATTCACGACTTCTCAACAATGCTCATTTATTTGGTGTCATAATAGCCTCTTTGTACACCTATGATGGTAATAGCGATGTGGTTCGAGCATTTTGTAAAGCTTGGTGTCCTTCAACTAATACTCTTCATACCATGGCGGGCAAGTTATCCATTTCTCTTTAGGACCTATGGTCATTTAGAGGTCTTCCATTAAAAGGGAGTTTTACGAGAAAATCATCCCTCCCTACAAAGAGTTAATCTCTTCATGAGATAAGACAAAATGTCTTCCGATGATCTGTCAATATCTTTTTCAGACATATTATTCAATAATTTGTATGCAGATGGATGACCAAAGTCTTTCAAGAATCACTCTCAAGTGACTATTAGCTTCTAGATTTCATTCTGGTACCTCGGGTCTAGGAGCTATGATAAGCCCGTTGCATGGAAGCAAAAGAAGGCATCATACTCCAGATCTACTCAAAACCCAGATGACTCGAAGGTCCAATTTTGAGAATGGTCCTCCAAAGAAAACATGTTATTTGCATAACTTGGCATAAGGGATGGTCTAAAGGATGCAACATATTTAGCTACCTTCTTATCTTATTGGTTGTGCCTCTTCGTGTTTCTTCATAAGGGATCATTTCTTCGTCTTGGAGTATTTAGGATTGCAAGCTCAATGGCGAACAAATATATCTATAGTCTTGTAGCCCCAGTTTTGGCCAACATTTATCATGGGCTAAGTTTGATAACTAAGGCCTCAAATCCAGTAGAACGCATAGACTTTCACTTTTCCATGCATTACGTCCATGGCTGGTTTGCTCATTATTTTGGCACTTATTACCCACTTCCGAAAGAAGTTCGAGATCTCAAGATGGCTAACTTTTTTGGTGAAGGCGGGTTTATTTATTTTGAAGAATATGATGTACAAGAACTGATTCATATTGGTGCAAGAATTCAATGGCACGCGAGTCTTTACAATTGGAATAAACACGAACGCATGACTGATACTTGTGATTCATCATTTCTGCAGACCTCCTATTTTGCAAGCATGTGTTCCTACTACGTACCATCCTGTTATGAGAATATTTAGATCGTAACATCATACAGTTCGTATCGATTTGGGCAGCAGTTTGGTCTTTACCAGGATATCCCTAATGATATAGGGTGCACGCTACCTACTATCACATTGGATAATATATTACATCATTGGAGGTTGTGTGTAAGGCGTAACACTTTATCTAAGTTATACTTGTCTGTCCGTTTGTTAAACCGTTGCAATAATGTTACGCAATGATTTAAAACTTGGTGGGCTACAAAGCACGGGACTTATTTTAAGGACAACCTGCATCATTTGGTGAGCAGTCTCATTCCTCCACCATTGCAACCAAAACTACCTAAGAATCGAGGGAGCAACCAGGGTGGTAAGCAAATTTGCTTGGTTGAAGTGATGGCCCGTACTCTCAAGAAGGATGTGATTGGGCGTAAAGACGAGAGTGGCAGCAGCAAAAGTGATTGTCATTGGAATAGACACTTGAAGAAAGCAAAGGCATCATGTGATGACTCTTGAGGAAGGAGCTCGAATGTTATGGGAATTCTCGATGTTTCACCACTAGTTTGCATATTTTCCTTCTTAAATTTTTTATGTTCATCTTCTTCGTGAGTGATTTATCCATTACTTATTTTTGCAATCACCTTTGGACGATCATCTTGAAGGACTTATAGATGTAGGCAATGATAAATCTCTAACAGGACCTCATGTAGCTAATACGACCATTAAGGAAGTTAGTATTTCGAAGACACCAACTACAAACCAACCAAACAATCCTTACATCCATCTACTCTTCTCGAGGAGATTCATCGAGATAAGATAAAAGTAAGTGACAAAGACATCGAGAATCCTCCCTCTAGAGGAGGTGTTTGTCCCACAGTGTCTTTAGCGAACGTTACATCCACGCATGCTTCTTTTAATATTTCTGAGTCGCCTCTAGGAACCTCTATGAAACAGACAGCAGAACACCTTGAGGCTTCTCAGTGGGTTGGTGAAAATGTAGTTTCAAACTTCTTTCAGAAAACAGCCTTGTGTATGTGGGGGGACATTCAAGACAAGATCATGCACACTCCTTTTGAACATATCCCAAGACTTAGGCCAGAAATAGCAACGGTTCTCTCATGAATTCAAAGATCCATGTAGACGGCTTGACTCCTCTTGAAGAGTATTTGAATAGTTACCTTAAGAGGGTAGACAGTTTCAACGATGTACAATCTTTATATCCTGCACAGTTATTGTCGATAGATAAGGCTCGTCAGTTAAAAGAGAAGTCTTATGCTATTAAGAAATTCTTAAATTTGATTGACCAACTACAAGGAGATGTCAAAGTCATTTATGAGAGGGCTATAAAGTTATATTTGGAAAAGAAGGAACTAGAGAGAAAACTTTAGAATATAAATAGTGAGTCTGAACAACTGTCGCTTTTATCTAGTGAGAAAAATGAGGTCATAAATAAGCAAGAGCTAGCATTTGTAAAACTTTAAGATGAAGTCAACACCCTCAAAAGCACCCCTACTTTAACTGAAGAAGCCATAGAGATCCTAGCTACAGTTTGTAAAAGTATGGAGGATGCACGTGAAGAGTTGAACAACTTCAAGTGGAAGCTTTGATTTTGTCCCTTCTCTGCGCTTCTTTTTTTTTTTTTTTTTTTTGCAATCTTTGTAAATGAGAGATTTTGTTGAATGAATTTTTTTATTCTAGTGTGATTGTCCCTAAATTTTGTATTGCTTACATGTGAAATGATAATGAAGCATGATATTTTTTTTTTTTTTGCATGCGACCGAAGTTAAAGTGAACTTTAAGCTGCCTACGTACCCTTTTTATAACATAGGGATCAAGTCATAATGTAGTTCAATTAATTTTTTTTACACAAAAAAATTAAGCATAAAACTTCTTAAGAAATTTGTCATTGATTGGGCCAATTCGTAATCCGTCTTGATTGATGATTTTGTATGCTCCATTCATGAAAACTTCTTTGACGATGTAGGGTCCGTCCCACTTAGGTGTGAACTTATTTTTTGTATGTCTCGTTGTGATGATAGGTCTTCTTACTGCAAGCACTAAGTCATCAACCTGAAATGATCGAGACTTTACATGTCTGTCAAAAGCATTAGACATTCGCGTTTGATAACATTCAAGTGCTTGTTGAGCTTCTAGTCTCTTTTCATCTAGTGCTTCTAACTCTTGAAGGCATAGTCTAGCGATCTCTTCAGTAGTTAGCACTCTTGAATTGCCATTCTGAAAGACAAAATTTCTCTCTCTAGTGGGTACAGATGTAAGAATACGGGTTAAACCCGAATAACCCAGACAACTCAACCCATATTATAAGGGTTGGGTTGGGTTGGGTTAAATTTTTTTATTTTTCGAGTTGGGTTAGGTCTCAGATTGGAGGGTTGATAAATTCGGTTGAACCCAACCCAACCCGAATTAATATAATATATAAAAAAATAATAATAATAATAATATATTATTTAATAAAAAAAACAATTAGGTTTCTTATTCTTTTAGGTTTAGATTGTGTTGTATCTTGAACTTTATTGTTCATTTATTATTAAAAATAAACTTTACGAACATTTATGGGTAATTTTTGGATTTATGTTTTTTAAGAACTTTGAATTTATTTGTGTTTGTACTTTTGAATTTATTTGTGTTTGTAACTTTGAATTTATGAATGTTTAGCTTAAATTTATTGTATGAAATTTTGAATTATGTATATTTAAAATTTAAATGTAACAAACTTATACAACCCGATTTAAATGTAACTAGAAACAAAAAAACCTATACAACCCGAAAACCCAACCCATATTTTATGGGTTGGGTTAGAAACTATATTCGGATTATTCGAGTTGTCAACCTAAAAAATCCAACAATATGGGTTGGATTGAGAATGTCTCCCAACCCAACCAAACCCAACCCGATTTTACCCTTACTAGTGGATATATTGCTTTTACTCCGTAAATCAAAGAATAAGGTGTAACACCTGTAGAAGTACGGTGGGTAGTTCAATAAGCCCACAATGTTTCTCCAATCTTTTCTTGTCAATCACTTTTTGTCTTAGAGACCACCTTTTTCAAAAGATTGCACAGAGTTTTATTGAAAGTTTCTGTCAGTCCATTTGTTATGACATTGTTTATAGAAGACTTGTACTGTTTGAAGCTAAATTCTCACACAACTTATCCATCAAAGTGTTAGCAAATTGTCTTTCATTATCAGTCACAATATGATGAGGAATACCATATCAGTAAATGATGTGTGTTCAAACAAAATTTATGATGTTTTCCTTCTTTGCTTCTCTTAATGGCACGACTTCATCTAGAAAAATAATCGGTTCCTGGAAGGATATAAGAATGACCAGCCAATAACTTAGGCGTGATCAGTCCAACCAAGTCGTGTCCCCAAGCTTCAAAGGGCCATGAGGCTATTATTGGATGAAGAGGCTCTGGTGGTTGATGTATAAAATTTGCATGGAATTAGCAGGCTTCACAATTCTTCATGTAATACATCGAGTCATGGATGATAGTGGGCCAATAGTAACCCATCCTTTTTAACTAATGCTAAAGTTTTGGGCCAAATTGGTAAGCACCACAGATACCTAAATGTGCTTCTTCTAAGGTCTATTTTTAATCCTCTTTTCTTAGGCATCGTAGAAGAAGACCTTCAAATGAACGTCGATAAAGCGTGTCGTTGTAATAAATAAATTGTGCAGCTCTTCTTCATATCTCACCTTGATGTCGAAGATCAGTGGGAAGTTTTCCATGCTCCAGATAATCTATAATGGGCTGACGCCAATCTTCTTCATCAATTACATACACAGATCTCACATTGGTTTCTTTGTATTGGCTTTCGATCAAGGGAACAATCCACTTTTAACTAAGATAAATGTTTATTAGCACATTTTCTAAGATTATTAAAGTCGTGGCCAAATTTGCTAGTGCATTTGCTTTCTCATTTTTCGATCTCGGTATATGCTCTAGTATCATGTCATTGCATATGTCCATCAATCTTTTAGCATAAATGAAGGAGTACTTTAGATCTTGATGTTTGACCTCGTACTGATAGGAGATTTGATTTATAACTAGTTTCGAATCATCGAATACTTCTATATATTTTATACCAAATTCTGAAGTCATTTGTAAGCCAATGATATAAATCTTCGATGTAGGCCAAACAATTTTGCAATCTTCTTAACTCGTGCAGGTTCATTGAACTCGACATCTTCTGGATAGCATCAATTTTAGAGTGATCAACTTCAATTCCACGGTGCCTCATTATGAATCTCAGAAACTTTCCTGAGGTCACACTGAATGCACACTTAAGAGGGTTCATTCTCAGCTGATATTTTCTTAGGCAATCAAGGAAAAGCTTCAGTTCATTTAGGTCCTCACATGTCTTCTTGGATTTTAATAGAAAATTGTTAACATAACATTCAACATGTTTATGTAGCATATCATCACAGATCCTTTACATAGCTTGCTAGTATATGACACCTGCGTTTTCAATCCAAGAGACATTACCTTATAACAATATATATCTTTTGGAGTTCGAAAAGTTGTCTTCTCTTCATCCTCAAGATCCATTCGAATTTGATTATATCCTAATGACCTATCCATGAAAGATAAAGCTTCATGTCCTTCAGCCGCGTCTACCATGATTTCCATGATAGGCAAAGGAAAATAATCTTTTAGGCATGCGTTATTTAGGTCATGAAAATTGACACAAACATGTACCTGGCCATTCTTCTTCTGTACTAGAATAATATTAGCTATCCATGTTGGATGCTTGACTTCGCAAATAAATCCAGCTTTCATGAGCTTATTTACCTCTTTCTCGATTTAAGAAATGAATTCAGGTCGAAATCGTCGTTGAGCTTGCTTGATAGGCCGATGCTCTGGTTTGATTGCTAAATAATGAATGACCAACTTTGGATCGAGTCCAGACATTTCCTTATATGACCATGTGGAAGACATCTTTGTACTCTTTTAGTTAGCTCACATACTCGTTTTCGTCCTCATCAGAAAGTTGGGCACTTATAAAGGTTGGACGAGGCTCTTCTATCCTACCAAGATTAATTTCCTTTAACTCATCAATCGTTGATTGACCCACATCCTTAAGTAATAATAGAGCAGCTTTGGCATCTTCTTCAAACGTTTCATCATTGGATGTCTCTTCTATTGTAACATGGCCACAAACTACCACATCTACTTCATCTTTTGGTTTATTATTTTCAGGTCGAGTAAAAACAACATTGTGTCATTTTACTTTTAATGAACCCTCTGTATTTACTGAGACGAACATTTTTTCTCTTCATTCTAGATGGACTGCACTGCAAATTTCCTCCACCTCTATTTATAAGCCAGGTTCGCTTGAGATGGCTACGAGAGGTTTCTTTTAGCCTCTTGTTACTGACACACTTAACCTTTTGAAGTCATATTCTCTTGCGTCCAGAGTTGGACTTGCAGATTGTACTTTCTTTAAAGTTGTATTTAACCTTTGAAAGGCAAATAGTCAAATGAAACTGAAAGTTGAACGTTGACTTTTATCTTCCACCATTGGTGTATTCAATCACTGGAACACTGAAGGACGTGTAGTAGAAGAAGTGATGCGGTCAAAAATAGAACTCCTTCAACTTTTATTTTTTTTGCCTTCTTCGAAATCTGTGCTTTCTTCAACCGTAATGTGGCATCTATTTTCAACCTTTGCTTTTCTTTTACCTAATATTCGAATATGTTCGAAAGACTTATATCCAATCTGAGCTCTCGAATTAGGTATAGTATCCTTGCTTTAGAAGCTTTTTTTGCGTATTGGAAAGTCCATGCCTTTCATCGAATATTTTCATGCTTTTAAGCTCAGTACGAGTTGTAAAGTCATAACCCGCCTTCACTATCAACTTATATGTTTTTGGGTCAAACCCCTCAGCTATTCATCTTTTTGGAACGAATGTCTCTATGCTCTTTTTTCTCAAGTCTTTTTGTTTTTCCTTTTTCTATCTTGGTAAGGGGTGTGGTGAAGCTTTCCTTTAATATTTTGATGCTTCCGATCATCAAGTTTTTCGAATATTCTGTGAACGGTGATTCTCCCTTCTTATTTTGAGATAAAGGAACATAATGTAAAACAGGAAATTTTGTGGCTTTTTCTTGTAGAATTGTCATCCTTTCACTCTCTGACACCTTATACTTAGCTCGGGTTGTTGATTTGTCATTCTTTTAACCATTGAGTGCATTCCCTTCATCTGAATTTTTTATTGTGATCTTTATTTGCTCGAGCTTATAGGTGCCTTTGGCTATAGGAACTTTGAATAATATGACTTTACTTACATCATCATCTTTTATGTAAAATTTGACATCAGTAAAGTGTGACTCAGCCTCAGAGAATGGCTTAGCGTCAGCATCAACCTTCATAACTCCCTGTTTGTAAAATTTAAAACATTGATGGAGCGTGGAGGTTACAACTCCATTTTCATGTATCCATGAATGCCCTAACATATTATAAGTGGTCCTCGAATTTAGGGTTGGCAACCCGAATAACCCAAATTTAGTTTTCAACCCAACCCAACC
>JBBPDI010089738.1:0-12279 GCA_037974545.1 Cucumis variabilis
ATGGACCTATAGATCATGGGCTCCAACGATTCGAGATTAACTGACTAAACTCTTTTAGACCGAGTTAATCAACCTTCATTAACTAACGGGTCATTCCACTAAAGTCCCGTAGTTGCACTCTCCTCACTATAGATATATTTGTGTCCATGTGATATAACCACAATAAGTAAGTTAATCCTTCACAGGTTGTTCATAATCTTGGTTGGGTCAAAGTACTGTTTTACCTTCGAGATTATATTTTTTCTCCTTAAGTCCCACTGATCCACTATTGAACAATTGGTTTATGGTCCAACCTTTAAACCGAGCCCGAGGGGCCCCTTGTTCAAGACCTGGATTCAGTCCTTAAGGGAACAACCTATCTACTAACCCTAGAGTAGGTAGGAGTGAATTTCGTCTTGTACCCTATGTCCCTAGCTATCCACCCGGTGTTACCCTTGAAATGGGAGGCTTATTGGGCCAGCGCCATTGAGCTGCCCTCATCTATGCAAATCTAAGGATAATCCCGTATGAACAGAAGTTCATAGTTAGCTTAGGATTAAGATTAAGTTACATGGATATGTGTAAATGAAATAGTCGATTTTAAAGTCAACGGTGTTATAACCTAAAAGAGACTATTTCTATGGTTCCAGTCTTATGTAAACTCTTTACATAGAATGTCCCTACTTCCATGTCTCTACTGACGATTTAGGATCACATCGATTGTACTAACTACAAAGTAGGCCGCACCAATAGTATCTCCCGAATAACGCATCAAACCTTATACATATACTATAGACCATTTAGGCTATGACTCAAACTTGATCCACTTTTATGTCTATACATAAAGTTTAAGTCTATATAATAGCCTTGGAACATTAGTTTATTGGCTTTTAGATTATCGTATCAAAAGACAATTTTATTTAACAGAATTTTGAATACAAACTACGAGTTTTAGGACATAAATTCCAACACACATAACCATTTTAATTCCCCTTTATAGAATTCTGTAGGTGTACATAAGTATGTAGAGTTCATCCTTGCATTCTTTATAATATTTAATTAATTCTTTTATACCGCCACTCTGGATAACCCAAATAAACCTATTGTTTCGCTTATACTTGAACAAGCAATAGAAAAACTTGTACTCAACGAGAACTTAGTAGTTACGCGATAATGAGGTACATAGAGAGTACTTCGCATACAGTGATCATGACCAATGACTATCAGATGGAATTTATTCTGCAATCAAACAACCCTGAGCTTAAGTCCGTATCGAATTGGAAAACACCAGTTCACACAAAAAAAAAACCTACAACTAACCACCATCACTTGAAAACCTTTCTATTCTCCGAGATGGAAATTTTTATGAGAATTTTTTTGTGGGAACAAAAAAGTTGGATGAGAATTTTTTTTAGAGAGAATTTTCTCTTTCTAAGTGAGTACACACAAAAAAAAAAACAAATCTTCAAAATGCTTCTCACTTCTAAGGTACCTAACCTCCCTCTTCTTCATCCTAAAGAAGAGGGAGTTAGAAAGATACTGAGATACGTGGAAAAACCACCCACATTCCCTAAATACCTCCCTTACTTAAAGGAGCTATTAATTTAATTTAATTAAAATAAAATAAATTAAAAAATTAATTAATTTAAAATAAAATAAAATAAAATAATTAATTAATAATTAAAATAATCATATTTAATTAAAACTTCATTTAAATCATATTTATATGAATATCTCTCACATAACCTATAATTTTAATTTAATTAAATCAAATTTAATTAAAAAAATTAAACCAAACTATTAACTAATTTCTAAATTAAATACCATATTTAATTTAATCCAAATTTGAATTAGATTCAAATATAAATTTCTCTCATAACCTATAGTTTTAATATGTATCATATACCAATTAAATTTTAACCTATAGTTTTAATATAATCTAACTCACACTAAATTAATATTTGAACTCATTCAAATATTTTATTCTCTCATAAATTAATTTTGAATCATATCAAAAATTAAATTTATATAATAAAGTTTAGTTAAAATATAAATTTTATATTATATTGTATCACCATACATTTTATTAATTTCCAAAGTAAATTTGAAGGTTCACATAATTATGAGACGTTGAACTTTCCCCGACACTTAAAATAAATGTCTAGGAATGGTTAAATAATTATATATATTTAAAAATGTTAAATAATTATATATATTTAAAACTTTCTCCGATGTTTCTGCACACACATCAGTAGAGGTTTACAGTAAGGCAGACGCACACATTGACTGCACCAGGCAAAGATTAATAATAAATTTTGTGATTAAATTTTCTGCGACGCTGATATGGATCAAAAAATCATAATTGAATTAAATGAAGAAGTTGAAGAGTTATTTTGGCAACCCAAAAGTCATAATATTAAATATTTAAGAAATTATGTATTTATGTACTTTTCATTTATTATGGTAGTTGAAAAGACATAAAATTAAATGTTGTGATCTTTCATTTCATATTTTAATTAGTATAAATAGGATTGTAATTTCCACATTTTAAAGAAGAGAAATTTGGATGAATGAAATCTAAAAATTTTAGAATGTAGGATTTTGGCCTTGTGTGTTCTTGTGATAGAATGCACGAATATTTGTAGCATTCAAGTGAGAATTGATCTATCTTGCTTGTGGAGTGCTACAAAGATCAAGGGTTGATGGAAGTTTCAAGACTTTGTCCGATCCTTGATTTCTTAGATCATCTAAGCAATTTGTATCTACCCTTTCTTAGGGGTTGAAATCAAATTGGTTTTGGGGCTATTGGAGTTTTGAGTCTTGTTGTTGAACATAGTTCTTAGATCTAGTGCCCAAAAATTTCTTATCATTTGGTATCAGAGCTTTGGCTCTAGATCGGGTATATCTTTTCATTATTGTATTATGCTCCTAATTTCTTGATTTCCATTTTTTAGCTATCTCGTTCACATTTTATCCAGTTTATTAAATCTTAAAAAAAAGTGTCACTTCCAGTCCTCATTTTACAATTTTGTCTTCTTCAATATTTTAGATCTAGGTCTGAGCTACAAAATTGTCTTCTTCATGGTCTTCTAATTCAATTTCCTTCAATGTTAAATGTCGTCATCTTGAAAATCTGTAAGAAAAAAAATGTTGTGATTTGAGAGATTTTATGTTGAACTATGTTGTTCATGGATTCAAGTGCAAAAAAGATGATTACCAGAATTTATACTCAAAAGAGCTCAGATTTGAGGACAAATATTTTTGAAGAAGAGGAGAATGATATGGATCAAGAAAAAAACATGTAGTTTGATTGAAAATGAGTCTTGCAAGAAAAAGTTTGACAATGAAAAGCTTGATAGTTTATGGCCTAGAGAGAAAATTGAAAGAAAAGTCGAAAATCAAAGCAATTGTGAGACAGTTAGTGAGGTTAAATCTATTTTGTTTTCAAAACAAAATAGTTTTGGTCTTATCTACAAAAGAACTTATTTCCTAACGGGTGAGCTCAACCCATATTTTTCTAGTGTTTCTTTTGAGTTCTTACAGGAGGTCAAGACACTCGTAAAGATGCTTGATTTGAAGGTTTCTTCTAAAATCAACAATGTCGTATGTCATATGTCTTTCAAGGCTGAATCAAAGAGGAACCACTCAAAATTTGCCTCAAAATTAAACCATGGCAGCAAGCATAAGATGTTCAAAACAAGGAAATAGGCATAGAGACACTATTGGAAGAATCACTATTGTTTTTCGAAGAATCCCAAGTGGAGTTCCTTGAATGACTTATATATGAAATTCCATGACTACAAAATTACTCTACAAGGCGAGGAAGATGAGAATTATTGTTTTAATGCCGCTGAATTTCATCCTTTTGATGTTGGCGCTGAATTTCTTGATTCGAGGACGAATCCTTTTGAAGAGGGGGAAAATGATAAGAATCATGATGTTCCTACGGACCAATTACAAAATCTAAAGCATCAAATAACAATCATTCATTCTTCATGTACAAGAATGTATAGGGTTGGTTCATCGTGAATTTCTTGAACCCAACACTTTAAAGATCTCATGATTTAGTTAATATCACATTTTTTATGTGTTTCCAATTATTTTAAGTTTGCATTATCCCTTAAGGTACTTCAAGCTTTCATGCTCAGTGGGAATCACAAATTCTCTTGGCCATAGGTAATGTTGCCATACCTACAAGGCACAAATTAGAGCAAACAACTCTTTGTCATAAGTAGGGTAATTCAAACTTACTCCACTTAATTTTTCACTAAAATACATTAATGGCTTTCCGTCTTGCATCAAAACAACACCTATGTCTAACCCACTTGCATCACACTCAATTTCAAGTGTTTTATAAAAATTAGGCAAAACAAGTAATGATGCATTCTCAATTTTTGGGCATTTTGGTGGTAAGTGTCCTAAGAGTGTAGAGATTAAGGTTCTTCGGGAGGAGGATGTGAGTACGGTGGTTTCTAACAAAGAGGAGGAACCAACAAATGTGGCTTGTGGAGATGTAGTGTTGGAATCGTTTAAGCAGTTCGAGAAAGGGGAGATCAATAGTTCCCCAATCAAGCCAAGTAAGGAAAAGGTGGAGGGTAAACAAGATGATTTTACTCTTGTCACTCGAAAGAAAAGGGAGTTGATTTCTGTTCGAGATAAGGGTAAAAGTGTGGATGTGACTGTCTAACTATTTTGGCACCCTTATTGAGTTGGGCGAGGGAGACAAGTGGACCTTATCCATAGTGGATGGATCCTCTCCCCTTTACAGGTGGATGACACTGCCATCGTTCTTAGAGGTATACCACCCAAGGATAATCCTAGTACCCCTCATGATTAGTAGGTGTTCGTGGAATATGCAGGGTCTAAATAGCCCTGTAAAGTGTAGAGCAGTATTTAATCTTCTGGGAGTGTCTTCTATGGGTTTTTGTTGTCTTCTGGAAAGTAGAGTTTGAGAATATGGTTTTTATCTCCATTAGGTTTGAAGATTTGTGGGATTACGCTTGTAGCTACAGTAGTAGTGGTGTTGGCCGTATTTGAGTAATGTAGAAGTAGAGTCGTTTAGTTTTCACTTCACATGAGGTGGATGATCAATTTGTTTCTTGTTTATTAACTAATCTGCTCTCTAGGGATTGTGTGGAGGTGTTTTGTGTTTATGCCTCTAATAATAATATTGAGAGACATTTAATGTGGCATTGGTTGGGTGAGATCTCTTCTAGATGAGCAGGGCTGGGTGTTGTCATGGGTGACTTTAATGCTATCAGACTTCATTTTGAAGCCTTTATTGGGTCTCCTGTTCCAGGAGATATGGAGGAGTTTGATATGGCTATTTGTGAAGCTGATTTTGTTAAACCATAGTGCAGGGTAACTGGTCCACCTGGACTAGTAAGGTTTATGGGTCTGGTTTGATGAGACGGCTTGACCGTATTCTGGTTAAAGATGATGGAATAGTAACATGGCCTAGTATAAGAGTTAGTGTTTTATACTGGGGCATTTCTGATCACTCCCCTATCCTATTCTATCCTAGAGCGCAGCAGAGATAGAGGGTGGTTTCTTTTTGCTTTTTCAACCATTGGGCTGAGGATGCTTCCTTTATAGATGTTGTATCTTCGGTTTGGGTTCGTCATGCAAGGGTTTCTCCAATTGTGAGTCTTGTGAGAAATTTACAGAACCTCAAGCCTGCCCTTCAGAGATAGTTTGGTAAGCACATTTGAAGCCTTAGTGAGGAGGTTCGTATTACTAAAGAGTCCATGGATAGAGCTTAGAGGGAGGTTGAACGAAACCCTATGTCTGAAATTCTGAGTCATCAAGCTGGTTATGCCACTGAGGCTTTTTGGACGGCTGTTAGACTAGAAGAAGCCTCTTTGCATCATAATTCCAAGATTCGGTGGCTGAAGTTAGGTGATCATAACAATGCTTTTTTCCATCGATCTATTCATTCTTGGTTGAGTCGTAATTCTATGCTTTCTGTGGTTTATTCATAAGGCTCCAGGGTGATTACTCATGAAGGGGAGGCTCAGGTTGAGCCGTAATTCTATGCTTTTTATGGTTTATTGATCATGAGAAGTTTAAAAGAGTATTATTTTCTATGGATAGTGGTAAGGCTCCTGGCCCTGATGCATTTTTTATGGGTTTCTATAAAGGTGCCTGGTCTATGGTTGGGGAGGATTTCTGTGAAGCTGTTGTGCATTTCTTTGAGACTTGTTATCTTCCATATGGAGTGAATACTATTGCTTTTACTCTCATTCCAAAACGTTGTGGGACTGATTGTATGGAGGAGTTCAGGTCTATTTTTTGTTGTAATGTGATTTACAAATGTATTTCTAAGATTTTGTGATAAGAATCATGATGTTCCATGTGGACCAATTACAAGACCTAAAGCATCAAAGATTCAACAATCATTCATTATTCATGTACAAGAATGGATAGGGTCGGTTCATCATGAATTTCATGTGCCACACCTTGAAGACCTCATTATTTAATTCATATCACATTTTTATTGTATTTCCAATTATTTTAATTTTACAAGTTAGGATAACTATCATTAGTAGCTTATAATTAAAGATGGTGGTTGGAAATTAGTTGTTAGAAGTTAGAAAGCATAGTTAATGTTATAAATACTTTTGGTATTTTTATTAATTAGGATAGAACTTCTACAAGGCTATATAATGTCTTTATCCTTTCATTTGTAAGGACACAAGACTTTTGATTAATGCAATTTGAATCTCATTTTGAGAGTTTTCCCTTAATTTGCAATTCTTGTGATGGAATACATGCGAGTCATTCAATCTAACCTTGATCAAGTTTGATTGTGAAGTGACTCAATTTAGAACAAGATTTGCAAATCTTACTTCTAGATCTTCGATCTAAGAGGTAATCTAATTTTACTTTCTCTTGGTTGATCTGGATTAGTATAAGAAGTGTTAGTTTCTTATTTTAAAGGTTCCTGTTACATTAATAGCTTGGATCATTGGATTGAGGAATAGGATTGCTTTATTATTTGGTATCAGAGCATAGGTTGCATCTTTGTGGCCTACTCTAGGATTGATTCTATCTTTCTTTTTTGCAAACTTGTGATTTTTGTTTTTAGTTTCATCTTATCAATTGTTATCTTTTCATCAATCGTTCTTCATATCTTTATCTTACTTCAATCTTAATGCAGTCTTACATATTAAAAAAACAGGTTGCGAAGAAAAGTAAAAAAAAAAATAATAAAGAAGAAGAAGAAAAAAAGGTTGAGAAAAAAATTATTCTTGCAATTATTCATACAAATTGTGTGATTAGTCTTAATTTTGTAATAAAAATTACATGATTGAGTTATTTCATTTACTCTTCTATGTTTCTACCATTCCCTAGGTCAATTGCATGATCATTTGAATGTCTTTTCATCTTCCTATCATTAATTGTTGAAGACTTTCAAATATGTGACTTTCAAACTTCTTTCATTTTCTTTCTCCTTGCAAATTATCAAATTTCACTTCATGACCTTCAACAAACTTTTAGATCAACCTCTTATCTTCAACTTCCAAGAGGTGTAGTTTATCAATTTCATTTCTTGAAATCCTTCTATTGCAAATCAATTTATGTGTTCAATTGCATCCCAAAATTGTGAACTTCCTTCTTTGTTTGAACCTTTAATTTTATTTTTTATTCTTTTTGGGGTTAGCTTCATAATTATCTTGTCTTGCTTATATTGAATAGCTCACTATTTCAAGGATTGCATAGGCCTACCCAATCAAATAATTTAGCTACTTTCCCAAATAGCTTACCCTTTGTGTGTAAACACGAGCATTTCGAAAGAACAATTAGTGAGTTGAGTGTGTGAGATCCATTTTAGTTAGAGAGAATGTTTTATCAAGAAAAAAAATTTCATGTTGCCTACAACTCTGATGCTCAATTTTGGAAGATTTTACGAGGTGAATTGGTAGACATACGACAATCCATTTACATGCCTAAGGAAGAAGTTTCAAAAGTCATCACTGCAAGATCTTTTCGAAAAAGTTTGGTTGAATTAAACACAGAACATGAGAGAAACGAAAAAGAGAGAAGAAAGAAGAAGACTCACAGTTCGCCAGTCGTCCACCGTCCACCGCCATTCGTTCTCCCTCGTCCTTCCTGGTCGTCGGACTGTAAGGTTAGTTTTCTTTTTTCTTTTTTGTTTTGAAATTATAAAAATGTATGTATAGATTGTATAATGTATGTATTCAAAGTAAATGTATGTATATATTGTATGACGTATGTATGTATGTATATATTGTAATGTGTTGATATTATGTGTAATTTGAATTTGGGATTGTATGTGTAATATGTATTTGTAATGTATGTATGTGTAATATATTATATAATGTATGTTTTTATGTGGAATGTATGAGATTGTATGAGATCTTGTGTGTAAATTTGAGATTGTACGTGTAAATTCATAATATATAATATATGTGTAGTGTATGTTTCTAGAATTGAGATTGAATTTGATATTTAATTTGAAATTAAATTTGAATATGAATTTGGAGAGAATCACGAGATTCAATTAATTTAAAAAATATTAAATTAACATAAACATTAAATTGACTAATTGATTAATTAATTAATTTAATAATTAATTAAATCATATTTAATTAATATTTCATTTAAATCATATTTAAAGAATATCTCTCACATATTTTATAGTGTTAATTTATTTAAATCAAATTTAATTAATTGCTAAATTAAATATCTTATATTTAATTTAATTCAAATTTGAATCATATTTAAATATAAATTTCTCTCATAACCTATAGTTTTAATGTGAATCATATATGCATTAAATTTTAACCTATAGTTTTAATATGAATTCAATTCACATTAAATTAATATTTGAACTCATTCAAATATTTTATCTCTCATAAATTAATTTTGAATTATATCTGAAATTAAATTTATATAATAAAGTTTAATTAAAATATAAACTTTATATTATAAATTATCTCCATACATTATACTAATTCTCAAAATAAATTTGAATATTTCAACTTACAACCAATATAAATAAATCTCATTACCCTTTACAAGCTAGGAAGGGGATCTGATGGACCTGTAGATCAAAAGCTACAATAGATATGAGATTAATTGGCTAAACTCATTAGCCACATTAATCAATATTCGTTAACTGTGTGTACACTCCACTAAAGACTCATAACTAAACTCTTATATCCTAGTGTTGAGGATAGGTAGGTTTGGGTTCCTGGTCGCCATGGTGGTTTTTCGATCGCTAGTGCATGAGATACTATAAGTCCTCGTAATGTTAGGGTTCGTTGGTTAGGTTTACGGTTGGGTAGGGGGAATGTACCCAAGCATTCCTTTTGTGCTTGGTTGGCCATCAGAGACAAATTGAGTACTAGAGATAGGTTAAGTTGGTGGGACAAGTCAGTTCCTTTGTCTTGCATTCTTTATGGGAGGATTGTGAGTCTCGTGATCATTTGTTATTTTTGTGCTCTTTTGGGTGTGAAATTTGGTCTAGGGTCTTTCAAAATATGGCTTCCTCTCACAGGATTGGGTATTAGGGAGTTGAGTTGTCTTGGATTTGTTATCAGGGTATTGGAAAGGGCATGAGGAAAAAGTTGTGGCGTGTTCTCTGGTGTGCTATGATTTAGTTTATCTGGAAGGAGCGTAATCATCGTCTCTATGGTGGTCAGCCTCATGAAGCCATTGTTTTATTTCAGCTCATTCGTTCTTATATCCGTGCTTGTGCTGGTTTTTCGTATGAGAATGGTCATAATATGATTTAGCTTCTTTTTTTTCCTCTTTCCTTTCTTTGCTTGTTCTCGAACTATGGGGTTATTATTCGTCCTATTTGGTTTCTTTCTCTGTTTTGTCTCAATTTTGTTGGTTTAGTTTTTGTTCTTTCTTTTTGTTCTTTGTTTTCTTATTGTCTACATGAGCGTTCTTCGCTCTTGTGCCTTGACTTCAGGTTGTGAGATCCTCATTATTGTTGTATAATAATATTACCTTTCCAAAAAAAAAAACTCTTCTCACTAAAGATATATTTTTGTGTCCATGGATATAGACCAATAATAGTAAGTTACTCCTTCACAAGTGTTCATAACACCAACTGGGTCAAATTACCGTTTTACTCCTAGGTTACTTCTAGTCCTTAAATACCAGTGCTCCTTTAATGAATAACATGTTTATGGTCCAATCAATAAATAGAAACCCCTCTCGTGCCATAGAAAGGGTAAAACTCTTTGTTCAATCCCGAAGACACCATTTAAGGGAAAACTCATTTACTTACCCTAAAGTGGGAAAGGAATGAATTTCATTTTGTATGATTATGTTTTCAGCTCCTCACTCAGTCTTGTGCCCAAAATGATAAGCATATTGAGTCGGAAATATGGCCACTCTCACCCATTCAAATCAAAAGACAATTCCTTACGAACCTGTTTATAATACACTCAAGATTAAGACTAAGTTACCTAGGTCATCCTAATGAAATAGAAACTCAACTAGTAAACCAAGTTATATCTACTGGTTACTATTTCGTGGTTTGGTTTTATACAAACTCATTGCATATGATACCCTAACTCGCATGTCACTTACACGAACACTTTAGATCATTGCGTTTGTATCAAGTACAAAGTGAGTCATATCTATAGTGTTACTTGGACAAGGTACCCAACCTTATCCCAATAGTATAGACCCTTTAAGTTGATATTGAAAATTGATTCCTGTATGTCTCTACATACTGTTCAAGACTCATCGAACCACGTAGGATGTTGTTTATTGGATTTAGGTTATTAAAACAAAGCTAATAATATAATCAATAATTCTTATTGAAATATTAATAATAATATTTTATTAATAAATAACAGTCAATGAATTATATTACTATCTATAAGTTTTAGGACATAAATGCCAACATGGCTATCTTGCAGTTATGGTAGCTTAGGTTTTTTATGTCAAAGTTAGTTTCTAATATGTTAGTAGTGTTAGAGATTCTTAGGTAGCTTTGAATTAAGTATGTATGAAGTGTTAGGTATGTTGGAAGTGTTAGGTAGATTTAAACTTAATTTTAGTGCAAGTTGGGAGATTGGACAATATAGCTTATTCATGGAGTAAATTGGAGTAATTTAAGTTGGAATATTTGGGAGGAGAGAGATTTAAAACTAATCCAACCCTTATTTATGTCTTAGGGTTTTTAACGAGATGGACAAGAGTTGGACGATGAAACTTAGGGATAAGTTTTCGATTGATTACAGAGGAGTTTTCTAATTTTTAGAGGTTACAAAATAACATGTCAATAATTAAAGACAAATAAGGTGTCTATGCAAGAGATGTATGAATTCAAATTTGCACTTTCTTTTTTACCATTACATGACTCAACAGTTTCTTTTTTACCATTACATGACTCAACAGTTTCTGGTGATTTATATCGTCTACCTTAAAATCAATTAACAGTATTTCATTTAATTTGTTGTATGGATATAATGTTTTGATTATTTTTTAAATGAAGAAGCAAACAACGAGCCGAGCTCACGGAAGAACGTGGTTGTCCAGTAAACCGTGTCAAGTTATTTCGAGAAATGCATGCCAGTAGGACTGGCGAGTTTGTTTCACCGACAACAGATGACACACATGTAAGTTTATCAGAACTTTTTATTACTTTCTAATTTAATTTTGATTATCTCTTCTAACTTATAACTTGTATTATGCAGAATCAAATATTGGAACTTTAGTCCTAGCTCGTCCTAGAGGGTTCTCAACCAATCACTGGGTATGAGATATGCAAGAGCGTTTTGGATAGACGACCGGACTATTCAAAAGGTCTTGGCTGGAGCCCCAAGCCCAAGTCCAAGAAGAGTTATGGTTCCACTTCTTTCTCCTTTTATGACCACCAAGCACACATGACAGAGGTTAGCGAACTAAGGGCCAGCCTTAAAAATGCTAACTGTCTGATTAAAGAACAATGATTAAGGGAGGAGGATCAAGACCGAAGAATGGATTAAAATCTTCGAAAAATGAAAGAGAACTATGTAAGCCCTCATTCATTTCTCCTTTTATATATTAATATTTTAAGTTTGAAAAACAAGTTTAAATCCAATAGTCATTCTTTTAAGGTTGAATTGTTATATTAGGTAAATTGGTTTTAATAAGAAAGTTTGGAACAAATTTAGTTTTGTTTAAGGCTTGGACTTTTTTGAGGGGTTGAAAAGAGCAAGTTAGGGGCAAAAAGTGAGTTATTTTGAAAGTGAAAGGTATTTTTGTCTATATCTATTATTAGTATTTTTTTATTTTATGAAGCAATTAAAAGAAAAAGAAGAGGAGAACGTC
>JBBPDI010089751.1:0-12277 GCA_037974545.1 Cucumis variabilis
AGATTGAATTGTAGATTTAGAGACGTCATCGAAAGTAAGTTCTCGTATCCTATAAATTAAAAGCATGCTTAGAATTTATTTAGAATTTTGACTCTAATTTTGTCAATGTACTGGTATTTTAAGAATCCCAAATTAATTTGAGTAACGATTCTTTAAATTTTTCTGCTGCCATAGGGCTTTTATCCTTTCAAGAAGTTGAATTGAGTAAAGGTTAAAAGGTGTCAAAGAAAGGGTGTCATGGTTAGTAGAAAAAGAGAAAAATTTGACTAAGTATCAAAAGTTGTAGTGCTAGATGCTTAAAGGTTTTGTTGGGGTTGTTTGGTGAACAAAGATAGGAAAATAACCTCTAAAGAGGTAAGTAGGCGTTTAAGAGTGGCAACCAAGGCTTTACACTAGGCGTTTGGAGGTTATTGTACTTGTGTTAAGCATTTTTTATGGTTTGCTAAGTTGGAGGATGTTAGGTGAGAAAAAGGCTTGAGAGGTTATTATGGGCGTGAAAGGCTGTTTTTAAGAGGTTAGGCGAGAATACCATGGGCGAGGAGCATGGCTACATGAGGAAGGATTAGAGGTTAGCATGTGTTTTGAAGCTTGTCATTAGGCGGCAAGATTTCACACAAGACTAAGGTTAAGTTAAGGGTTACTTGGTGTCGTTCTTGAAGTGGGCGATATCAGTTGGCTTCGCGTCACATCTTTGGGCTAAGCAAGCAGGTGCTCGGGGAAAGGTGTGACAAAACCAAATTAATGTAGTTATTTGTAATATTTTTTCATATAATGTTGCTCTTGATATTATATCAAAAAATAAAGATCTTGAACCTAAATCTGTTGAAGAATGTCAATAAGAAAGATTGGTCCTTGTGGAAAGAAGCAATTAAAGCAAGATTAAATTCATTTTCAAAACGAAATTTTTTTGGACCAGTAGTCCAAACACTAGAAGGTGTCAAACTTGTGGGATATAAATGGATATTTGTGAGAAAAAGAAATGAAGATAATGAGAAGAGAAGATATAAAGCAAGGTTAGTAGCACAAGGTTTTTCACAGTGACCTGATATTGATTATAAGGAGACATATTTTTCAGTGGTGAATGCAATCACATTAAGATTTTTAATTTGCCTGGTTGTGTATGAAAATTTGGACATGCATCTTATGGATGTAGTCACAACATATTTATATGAATATCTTGATAATGATATTTACATGAAAATCTTAGAAGGTTTTAAGATACCTAAAACATATAAATCAAGTTCTCAAGAACTATATTCAATAAAGTTACAAAGATCATTATATGGATTGAAACAATCAGAACGAACATGGTACAATAATTTAAGTGAATATTTATTAAAAGAAGGATATCAAAATAATCCAATATGTCCATACATTTTTATAAAAAATCACAATCGAGATTTGCTATTATAATTGTATATGTTGATGATTTAAATATAATTGGAACTCCTGAAAAGCTTTCAAAGACAATAGAGTATCTTAATAAAGAATTTGAAATGAAAGATCTTTGAATAGATTTTATATGGATAAAGCACATCCATTGAATATTCCATTGCAAGTTAGTTAATTAGACGTGAAGAAAGATAAATTTCAACCATGAGATGATAATGAAGAACTCCTTAGTTCAGAAGTACCATATCTTAGTACACTTATGTATCTGACTAATAATTCAAGACTGGATATTGCATTTTTAGTAAATTTATTAGCTAGATATAGTTCCTCTCCAATAAAAAGGTATTGGAATGGAATTAAACATATATTTCGTTATCTTCGAGGAACAATTGATACGAGATTATTTTATTCAAATAAATCAAATTTTAACCTAGCTGGTTTTATAGATTCTTTATATTTATCTGATCCACACAAAGCTAGATCTCAAATAGGTTATCTATTCAAATGTGAAGGAACTGCGATATCTTGGCGATTAGTGAAACAAACCATAATAACCACCTCCTCAAATCATGCCAAAATTCTTGTAATTCGAAACTCCTTCCAACAATATTATATGAAAACAACACATCATGTATAACTCAAATAAAAGGATGTTATATTAAAGGTGATAGAACAAAGCACATCTCACTGAAACTTTTCTATACTTATGATCTTGAAGAAAATGGCGACATCACAATATAACAAGTTTGTTCAAAGGGTAACCTAGTAGACTTATTTACAAAATCATTACGTACCACAACCTTTGAAAAACTGGTGCATGACATTAGAATGCGTTAGCTTAGAGATCTCAAATGACCTGTCCATGAGGGGGAGTAAATTTTATTTGTGTAAGCATATATGAAATGTGTACTCTTTTTGCTTCACTAGGATTTTTTCCCATTGGATTTTTTCTTAGTAAGGTTTTAATGAGGCATATTTCATATATGTAATAGGCATCTAAGAGGGGGTATTATAAATGTTATTAATAATAGATACCCATTGTTGTGCTTTGTGGGCATAGCCACATGTCAACTAATTATTCATTGAACATTCATGCCATGTGTCTAAAAGATACTCACTCATAGTGACCATGTAATCCACCACCTACTTGCCACATTTTCTATGAATAGAGGGTTTTGGTGGATTTGTAAAGACATACCAACATTGGAGAATTTTTCAAATTACTTGGCAAAAGTGGAGAAATTTTGTTTTTCCTAAATTTCTTAATTTTCTTATTTATTTTATATATTATATATTATATATTATTATTTTAATATTATATTTTCTCAGTTTTTGTATTTTAGTTTTGCCTCGTTTTAACAACAATTTTCAAAATTGAATTTCTAAAATTGAATTTTTTAATTTTTAATTATTTAATCTAACTAATTAATAATAATAAAATATATCATATTATCAATCAAATCCCAATCAATCCAATTGATCTAATTTGAATCTCTATTTAAATTTTTTACATTTAAATCTTATTTAAATATCACTTATTTTAAGAAAAATTGTTAATTATATCAAATATCCTTAACGAAATTAATTCAAACTATTCGGATTCTCGATCACCATTTTTAAATTTTATTACCATAATGAGCTAGTAAAGGAACCTAGTAGATCTATAGATCATGAACTCCATCGATCTGAGATTAACTGACTAAACTCTTTTAGACTAAGCTAATCTCGCTAACTATTAAATCATTCCACTAAAGTTTCTTAGTTTAACTTTTCTCACTATAGATATATTTATGTCCACCTGATATAACCATGATAAGTAAGTTAATCCTTCACATATTGTTCGTAATCTCAGGTGGATCAATTTCCAATTTTACCTTTGAGATTACTCCTTGTTTCTTAAGTAGCACTGATCCTCTAATGAACGACTGTTTCAGGTCCAACTTATAAATTGAATCCCTCTTGGACCAATGAAAGGGTGAGATCCTTTATTCAAGACTTGGATTCAGTGCATAAGGGACTTGGATTCAGTACATAAGGGACCTATCTACTGACTCTAAAGTGGTCAGGAGTAAATTCCATCTTGCACGTTATGTCCCAAGCTATCCACCTGGTTTTACCCTTGAAATGAGAGGCTTATTGGACTAGGACTGATGAGCTGTCCTCACCTATGTAGATCTAAGGATAATCTCATGTGAATAGGAGTTCATAGTTACCTAGGTCATCAAATTAAAAGAAATAGTCAAAGTTAAAATGTCAATGATGTTATAACATAAAAGTGACTATTTAATGGTTCAATCTTATTCAATTTCTTTGATAGGACGTCATTTCTTTCGTATCTTTACATGAATGATTTAGGATCATATTGTTTGTACTAATTGAAAAGTATGCCACATCCATAGTGTTACCAAAATACGGTGTCTAAACTTATTCATATACTATTGATCGTTTAGGCTATGCACTCAGAATCAATCCATATTTATATCTCTCCATAACGTTTAAGTCTACAAAATAGCCTTGGAACTTTAGTTTATTGGATTCAAGATTATAATTTTCATTTCACTAATAACACTTTTTGAATATGGTGTAATTTACAAACTACGAGTTTTAGACATAAATTCCAACAAACTCCCATTTGGACTAAAGATCCTAGTGGGATAGAACAAAGTTGAATTTAACCATGAAAGAATAGTTCATATGAATATAATAAACATATGAATATAATAAACTAAGACATACACCTAAGCATTCTCCCTCTTATCTTAGTTCACAAACTTCGTAGACCTAAACTCTTTAGATGAACTTCAAACACTTTAGTTGTGAGAGGCTTTGTAAAAAATAAAAATCAACCATAAAATTGCTTAACAAATATTAAAGTTAGTATAATGTCATCACAATGCACAATCACCTCAATAAGATAGAACAATATTACTTTACGTTTCTCCATACTACTACTCCTCGATTCAAAGTGAATATTGATCCTGATGTAGACTTTCTAGCATCTTTATCAGTGAATCAGAATCAGTGTATCCAACAAGCATCATATCCTTAGCACCATGCATGAGCATGTAGTTCTTTACTGAGTAGCATATGTCAGGTCTAGTACATAAAATTGGATAATCAAACTTCAAACTATGGAAGCATAAGGAATATGTCTCATATTATCAATCTCTTGAGGTGTCTTAGAATACTGTTCCTTTGAAAAATGAATTTCATATTTGAATGATAACAGAACTCTTTTAGAATTCTCCATCTTACATCTTGATAGCGTTTTATCTATATAAGATGCTTGAGACATGACTAGTGTTATATTCTTGCGGTTTCGAACAATTTGGATCTCAAGAATAAATTGTGCATCTCTCAAATCTTTCATTTGAAATTGTGTAGCTAGTCATTTCTTAATGTTAACTAGATAGCTTACATCATGCCCAATGAGTAGAATATCATCGACACACGATTTGTCAATATTTTGCTTAAAACCATAAGATTTGATTGCAATATCAAATCTTATATTCCAGGATCTAGATGCTTGCTTCGAACAATAAATGATTTTTTTTAGGCTTACAAATCTTTTATTCCCGACTCTATTCTATAAACCCCTCTCGTTGAGCAATACATAGATACTGTCCTCAAGATTGCCATTTAGAAATGTTGTCTTGACATTTATCTGCCAAATTTCATAGTCATAAAAAGTGGTGATGGATAAGTGTATTCCAATCAACATTAGCATGTGATAACTTGTAGAAATATAAGTTACTGTAGACTCTTTTATAGAATAATGAGGCCAAAACGTAGAAAAGGTGTAGCAAAACGCATATATTATGTTGAGAATGCATAAGTACTTAAAAGTATATTTTACATAAGTGCTCACGTCTGTTCTACCATGTTTTATTGTTTGAACGCAGGTTGAGAAATAAAAAGAAGAAACGTGTGAATCGTAAAGGAACTCGCGCAAGGTTGCGCTAAAAGAACCTCGTCTAGCAAATACAATTTCTAGGCAAGAAACAATGTCATAACGCGAGAAAGATTCACTAGAAGACAAGAATGGTAGTTGGAGTTGATGTGACTATGCAAGGCTACAATCAATACTGACATGCTGAGTACAATAGAAGTTTCTTGTCGAAAGTTGTCTATAAAAGGACTCCATCACTCCCAAGATAAATTGTGCATGAATGGACTAAAATATAGAGAGTGGCAGAAAGGAATAGCCTTTTTTTCCATCTGTAAAGAGTAGTTTTATTCTTCTTCTCCAGTCATACTATGAGTGAGAGCTTAAAGTCTGAGTGGCGAAGATTCCATTTTTCCATTTCCCCTAAGTTATACTCATTTCCTTTCTTTGTATCTTTCACTTTTGTATTTCTTTGTAATGTATGTTGTTCATATAGTACAGGCCTAAGGACGACATTCTTTAATATATATTACATGTTTATATCCTTTTCAATCCATCATTTCTACTTTTCATCTGTTGATGATTTAGTTTCGTTGTAGGTTTGTGAAAAGTTCTTGACAAGAAGTTTAGCTTATAACTCTTATTGTATTAGTTGAGCTATTCTCATCACTTGGTCAGTGTATGTCGCAAACTACCCAAGAGGGAAAGTAGCAAGGGCAAGACTAACACGTGCAGGGAGGAGTTTAGAGACAAAATCCACCTTGGTAAGAGGATTCCCATCACTTGTATCTCAACAGAAAAACAAGTGTGGACATGGGGTAACAAGAGGTTGCCATCCTTAAAACGTGGAGCGCTATAAGTAGTATAGTCATTACTTCTAGATTTAATATCGCCTAATTAATTTGGTCACATGGATCCCGACAGGCGACCATGTGTAGTGTTTAATGACTCTAAGAGGATCACACCTTAATCATAAGGTAGTTAAGTAATATATCTCACATCAAGACTATCGCATAGTTAAATTGCATAATAGTGCATAGACTTTCCTTCACCTTCGTCTCGCATACAAGTTAGTTAACATATTAATCTTGCATCCATCTCCACCCCTTTATAGTTTCTCTAGGCTTATATAAGTAGTGCCACTAAAATAAAAATGAAATTCTATGACATTTCAATATAATCCAAATTAAAAGGAAAGAAGAAAAAACTGTCATAAATCCCAAAATTTGCGTCTTTTACGGGAAAAGCAAAAAAATTTCGGATTTCAAGAATTTATGACAGTTTTTTTGTGTCATAAATCTGAGACAATTTTTAAATGTCATTAAATATAAATAATAAAATAATTTATTAATTATATTTTTTTTATCTCCCCTTTCTCTCTACATCTCCACAAAAAGGTTCCAAAAACCCTAATTTCAATCCACCATCTCCATCTCTATCCACCATCTCCTTCTCCACCAATCGACCACACTTTTTATATACAGAAAACCACGGATGCCTGATAAAAAGCACGTTCCAACCACACTACTCAGTTTCTCAATCTGACAGCGACCCATGAAGCTGACGACCACACTACTTGATTTTTCATTGATGATGACCCACATCCCCGGTTCTCAATATGAAATTCATTTTTGTCCTTTTTCTGGGAATAAATATATATTTTTTTCTTTGTCTAGGGATAAATCACCATGTCTAAAAATTTTATTCATCATTTCTATTTAGCTATAATCTCTTTTGTAGAATCAATATCTAAAATTTGGTTGAATTTTTAGTTCAGCTGTGGATTTCTTCAACCAGGTGAATTTGCTATATGGATTCATTTTTATTTCCCCTCTCTTCTTCTTCTTCTCTCTCCCTTTTTGACTTGTTTGTATGAATACATTTATCCACAATAACTCATCATGCTTTCCTAAATACTGTTTGTTGTTTTGTTGATTCATATAAGGTTAAATTTTATACTTTATAGGGTTATTCTCTTGTTTTTGCTGATTATACTACTACTATTTGCAACAAAAATTTATAAGTTAAACTTTTGAGTGTGTTAGGGATTGTATCTGACCATGGTAATAGAAATATCCTTGCATTTGATTGACTTTTCTCTTTGTTTTGAAATCTTTTGTTCAAACTTCTAAATATGGTTTCAATGTTTAACTAGAAAGTATGCCTAATTCTAAGTATGAATGTGAGACTTAATATGTTTCCAATCTTTTACTTAATTATTTAGATACTTAGTTTTTATATGAAGATTTTCCTTTTGCTTTCATTGTTTTGTATTTTATATTTTGTCCTCCCCCTTTTTGTGAGTTTCATTCTTATTTATTGTTCAATGTCCTCTGTTAGGCACACCATTTTCTCCCTACTTCAAGGATGTCATGAAGACAATATTCAAAAGGTTGTTATGTGTATATGCCCACATTTATCATTCTTACTTTCATGGAAAAAAGGTTTAGGATTAATGCAAACACTAGCCATCGAGGTTTAGGATTGCTATTATTGACTTATCTTATGAGTTATGCTTTAATTGATATCATTATTCACTAGCTTGACAAAATAATTCATTGCTTTGTAATGAATATTAACTCAAAATGTCACTAATTAATTATATAAAAATTTCCACAATCCTCTAAATTGTGTTAATGCATAATGCCTGATTTACTTTTCTTTTTTATATTTTGGGGCATTTTAGTGTCTCTAGAATGAAAACTATTTAAACTAGAACAAATTTCTACATATGGTGGAGTTTCTAAGAAATCCAACTCTTTCGCCGCCTTTGATTAAGGTATTTTCTATATATTTCACCTTTGATTTCAAGATAGATAGATGGGATAAGTAGAATTTGGCTGTTAGAATTCCGAAGAGAATCCTTTTATTGTTTTTGGAGATCTTTTGAGTTACAATTGGTAGATGTTCAAATTTCTAAACCGTGTGAGAAAGGATCTGAATATGGAGTTTGGATGAATTTTAGTGTTTCTTACTAGTTCTTTAGAGTTAGATTGTACAAAATTGGATTCTACTTTGGAAAACGAACTGGAAAAAGAAGTTGATTATCGAGAGACTTTTATTTTGATTGTGATCTATTGAAATGTTTGGTAATTTTAGCTTTATATGTGAATTGCAAAGCAGAAACAACAATGGCTTTTGGAAATCAAAGTTAGTTTGGATGAGGCTGAAGTTTTGGTATGTTTAAAAAGCATATTGTTTTGTCCTAATGTATATATATTTTGTTTATTTTATTGTTCTTTAAGAAAAACCTCGAAAACTAATAGTTTTTTCCCTAAGAAATGGTTATTAAAAATTGATTATCAATCATCACATTGAATTTGTTTGTGTACTGTAAAAATTAGGTTGAAATTGAATTTTCTGCAGTATACTAACTATAAGGAGGAAGGATTTAATCACTAACTTTTAGAAAGAAAGCTAGTGCTAATTACCGTTAAGTTTAAAGTCCCTCCCTTTGTATGTTTATATAACATAAAATAAATATTAACTCATTAAGAAAAAGTACTTATCAAATTATTTTGTACACCTTTTATATGTGTGTGTGCTTCCCTTCATATCTGTTGCATTATATGGTGACCAAATATGTTACCTTTGATCTCTTTTAACTAAATAAGTACTTGTAAGCTCCGTATTCTCAAAGTGACATTGATGAAGTTAGATCTGAAAGGGTTGAGTTCATATCTAAGCTGTGTTTTTTTATTCTAAAATTGATGGTTATGATTGCAGGAGGTTTTCATAGAGTCATTTGGCTCAATTTAAGTTTATTTTAACTAAAGAAATTATGCATAAGAAAGTTGTGGCATTTGATTAACGTACCAGCTGCATGAAGCTAGATCTTCATATTTCTTTCAATTTTGATGTCCTAGTAGAGAGTAAGGAGGATCAGTATATGCAATAAGAATTTGTGAGTTCCCATCCAGAGGTATGTCACCATTTTCCTTCTATGATTTGGAGAGATGTATTTATTTGTATTTGTATTTAAAAATCTTAGAATGTTGGTTGTCTCTATAGACATTGGCCTGAAATGTGAAAACTTGCATGTTGGTTTTCTCTATAGAGATTGCTAGTCCTCTTTCTGTTTTCAACAAGACATGAAGACTTAAAACAAACTATGTTGATGCTTGCTTTATTTTGGTATTTTTTGCACCTTCAAATTTTTTATGTTCTAAGGCATGCTTTTGTATTCAGGTTGATGAAAACTTTAAATCAATTTCTCCAATTACGTTTTATTTATTTATTTTGGCTTTAAAATTGGAATATGTTACTACACTAATAGCATGAATCTAAAATGTTGGTAGACAATTGTATATGATGTTATGGCCGCTTTTACTCTCAAACTTCCTCCAACTTCCAAGTTACCAAGTAAGTGATAGTAGGCCATTTTTCTTGTAATGGTATATCATTTCTTTACCTTCAATTTTTTTATGTTCTAAGGCATGCTTTTGTATTCAGGTTGATGAAAACTTTAAATCAATTTCTCTAATTACGTCTTATTTATTTATTTTGGCTTTAAAATTGGAATATTTTACTACACTAATAGCATGAATCTAAAATGTTGGTAGACAATTGTATATGATGTTATGGCCGCTTTTACTATCAAACTTCCTTCAACTTCCAAGTTACCAAGTGATAGTAGGCCATTTTTCTTGTAATGGTATATCATTTCTTTACCTTGTCCATTTTAACTATTTTTGTTTACTTGTGAATTGATTTGCTTAGATAATATTCTTTAGTCATACTCTAAAATGAGATTTTGTTTTCTTACTAGGTTTGGAAGAATCCATCTGAGCAGTGAAGCCAACACGGAGTAATGGATTGATATAGGACTTTTTGTATGGTTGGTAGAAAAATCTTGGTTCCAATGTACTGATTTTATGCTTGTTTGTACCAAAAGATGTTAATGTTTATTCTTTTTGTATGTAAACTATATTTTAACAAAAAAAAATGGTTATTAGTCAATGGTTGTACTAATAATACAAAGTGTATTATAGCGTATATATATATTAAAGTGTTGACTCTTTGTTTCTATATGGGTGTGATGTATTAGAACATTATTGTTATAGAAATGGTTAGTGTAATGGAAGAGTGGCAAGAAGAATAAGGAAAAAAATGTAGTAATTGAGGAATATATGATAGGAAAAAATGTCATAATATATGAATTCATGACATTTTTGTAACTGTCATTAATAGCGAAACAATGACATTTGCTTGTATAAAAATACCACGATTGGCATATCCTTGATAGGAAAAACATGTCATAATATAGGAATTCGTGACATTTTTGTAACTGTCATCAATATCGAAAAAATGATATTTGTTTTTTTAAAAAAAAATATCACGATTGGCATATCCTTGACATATAAAAAATGTCATAATAAACGAATTTGCGACATTTTTGTAACTGTCATTAATATGCAAATGATGATAATTTTTTATTGCCATAAAATAAGATATGACAGTTATTTGTTGTCATAAAATAGTAACTAATGACATTTATTTTCTATCATGAAAAAACTTATTGTGACAGTTTCTGAAAACTGTCATGGAAGAACTTTCCACACAGGCGATACTAATTGTGTATTCCTTTATACAGCCTAATTGAAAAGTAGATTCTAGAACTAAGATTTGATATCAATTCCTTGTGTTCGACCTTGGTTCATACAAGAAAACCTGTTGTTTCACTTATACTTGGGTAAGCAATAGGAAAACTTTTATGCAATACAGACTTAGTAATCATGTGATAAAGAAGTACATAGTGAGTGCTTCACATACAACGATCCTGACCAATGACTTAACACATAGAACCAATCATGCTTATATATATAGAATCATAAGTCTTAATGTCTTGTTATCACAAACAAGTTTGTGGGTTCACCTGTCGGCATACAAGTGATGGGAGTCCTCTCACCAAGGTGGATTTTGTCTCTAAACTCCTCCTTGCACGAGTTCGTCTTATTCATCCTACTTGCCTTCTCGAGTAGTTTGCAACATGCACTGACCAAGTGATGAGAATAACTCAACTAGCTATTATATTTTATGTCCTAAAACTCGTAGATAGTAAATATAATCCATTGACTATAATAAGTTGTGTCTTAATAACCTAAATCCAATAAACTAACATCGTCTTGAATAGTATGTAGAGACATACAGGGATAAATGTTCGAGGTACAACATGAAGGGTTTGTAGTATAGGGTTAGGCTTGGTACCTTATCTTGGGAACACTATGGATATGACTCTCTTTGTATTTAATAATAAAGCAATGATCCAATATATTCGTGTAAGTGGCATGTGAGTAGGGCTATCCTATGCAATGAGTTTGCATAAGATCGGACCATGAAATAGTAACCACTAGATGTAACTCTATTAATTAGTTAGGTTTCTATTTCATTAGGATGACCTAGGTAACTTAGTCTTAATCTTGAGTGTTTTATGAACTCTTGTTCGCGAGAGATTATCCTTTGATTTGTATGCATGAAAGTGATCAGATTATCGACTCAATATGCTTATGATTTTGGGGACAAGACTAAGTGAGGAGTTGGAAACATAATCACACAAGATGAAATTCACTCATTCCCGATTTTAGGACATGTAGATAAGTGTTCCCTTAAACGGTGTTTCCAAAACTTGAACAAAGGGTCCTACCCTTTCTATGGGATGAGAGGGATTTCTGATTAGTGGTAGGATCATAAACAGATTCTTCATTAGAGGAGCAATGATATTTAAGAACTAGAAGTAACCCAAGGGTAAAATAGTAATTGATCCAATTGGTGTTACGAACACTTGTGAAGGACTAACTTACTGTTATTGGCCTATACCTGTGGACACAAAAATATAGCTACAGTGAGACGAGTTCAGCTATGAGTCTTTAGTGGAGTGTACACACAATTAAGGAATATTGATTAATGTGGTTAATGGGTTTAGCCAATTAATTTCATATCGTTGTAGCTTCTGATCTGTAGGTCTATTAGGTCCCCTTCCTAGCTCGTAAAGGGTAATGA
>JBBPDI010089757.1:0-12275 GCA_037974545.1 Cucumis variabilis
GTCAAAGTGTTGTAATTATGTATCAAATGACTGTTATTAATAAATGTTTTGGTAGGTATTTATTATACTTGGTGTTTAGTTGACGACCGTTGTGTTTTAAGTTTTGTTGATGGTATAAAAGGAGTTGAGAATAATTATGTAACAAACTCACATCCTATTCCTAGTACTTCGGTATTTTCATCGCAGTACAGTTTAGGGTGTGACAATGTTAGTTCTTTGTCGCATGCATTTCTATCATTTAAGGCAGATTGCGATCAGAGCTACACAACTAATACCTCGCCTTATTGGAATTTTGTCCTAAAAATTTAGTAAGCTTATCTGAAAAGTTGTAGGTATTTAGCTTTCATTAGCTCTTCACCTTTCCAAGTGGTTTCCTCAACGTCATGGTTGTTCCACAAAACCTTGACCATAGGGATCACCTTTGTTCTCAGTACTTGTTTCTTTTTGTCTAACACACGTAAAGGTCTTTCTTCATAAGTCATGTTTTATTTTACTTCTAGGGGTTGCTCTTGGAGTATGTGTGAGGGGTTTGAGATATACTTTTGCAACATTGAAATGTGAAAGCAATATTATGAACCCTAGACAACTTTGCGTGTAACCTTAACTTATAATTAAGCCATTCATCCCACATGTGCTAGAATCTCATAAGGTCCTATAAACCTTGGACTTAGTTTTCCTTTTCTTTCAAATATGATCACACACTTCTAAGGTAACAATTGAAGGAAAACCTTATCTCCAACCTCAAATTTCAATGCTTTGCAACAATTATCTATATAACTCTTTTGCCTATCACAAGTACTTTTCAAATGTCCTCTAATCACTTTGATGCTCTCTATCGTCACCTGGACTAACTCTATCCATATTTCTCTCACCTACTTCATCTCAACAAGCTGGCATTCTATGAAGCCTCTCATACAATGCCTCAAAGAGAGCCATTCCAATGCTAGAATGGTAACTATTTTTGTAAGCAAACTCAATCAATGAAAAACATTCATCCTAACTTTCTTTGAATTGTAGAATGTAGACTCTCGATATATCTTCCACGATTTAAATAGTTCTTTCAGATTAACCATTTGTTTGGGGGTGAAATGCAATGCTAAAGTGCAACTTGGTTCCAAACACGTCTTGCAATTATCGCCCAAACTTGGAAATGAAATGCGAATCTCAGCTGAAATTATGGACACTAGTGTTCCATATTAGCTTACAATCTTCGCCAATTTGTCCAATGGAAATGTTTGTTTAATGGAAATAAAGTGTGCGGTCAAGGTGAATTTATCCACAATCACCATAATTCTATAAAAACCATTAGGTGTTCTAGGCAACCCAAATAAAAAATGCGTAGTGATATGTTCCCACTTCCACTCTAGACTTGGTAAAGAGCATAACAATCCACCAGCTATTTAGCATTGTGGTTTGACTTGTTGACAAATCAAGCACTTGGCTACAAACTCAGTTATCTCTCGCCATATACCTGGCAACAAATAATAGGCTTTCAAATTTCTATACATCTTAGTACTTTTAGGATGCATCGCGTAAGCGAAATTATGATCTTCTTCTAGGATACTTTCCTTCAACACCTTATTGTGGAACAACATAATCTCCTTTCCTTTAGTAATGTGCCATCACCTCGAAACACATAATCTGATCACTTTTAAGAACTTACTTCTTCTGTCAACTTCCTCAACACGAAATCAACTTGAAATTGGGCTATCAAATTCCAATTGATCCTATGTTTAAAATAACCTTACACTCTCAATTCCCTTAACAATGCTAGCTTCCCTTTATTTGACCTTTTTCTTCTCAACGCGTCAACTTCTACATTAGCTTTCTCAAGATGGTATGCGATAGTGCAATCATAATCCTTAATGAGTTCCATCCAATGCCTCTGCCTTAAATTCATTTTTTTTTATCAAATATGTACTTCAAACTCTTGTGGTCAATGAAAATGTTACACTTCTCTCCAAATTCTAGGCGAGAAAATTCAAATATTGTCTAGAGTTGTATATAGTTTCTTTTGAAGTTTAGAAAGAATGTACTTGTGTTAAATGTACTTTTGAACCATTATCAATGAAGCCTTGTTATTTCAATTGAAGTTCTCATTTGGCATTAAACTTGTTGGTTGTGTCTATTCTACTTACTAGGTGTTCTATGTGTTATCTTGAGAGAGACTCGCTTAGAATGTCTAGGTGGTCACGTTTCTACTTAGTCGCATGGAGTGACATTTGGGACGGTGCATGACAAAATGCTACGATGGAATCTTGGAAATTTAGAAATCTAATTTCCTGGAATTCTTGAGGCGAGAAATCACATCTTTGGGAGTCCAAGTTTTGATCCCAAAAAAAAATATTTTTTAATTAATATTTTAAAACCAAAACATCTCTTTATTAGAAGGTTATTCCTATGACGGGTTTTGAGAAACTTTTCTTAAATATAGTTTAATTGATGGAATGATTTCCACTTATTTTACGAGATCATTGCTTCAAATTTTGGAGTAATGAGTGTAAACTAAGACATTAGTTTTAAAAGAAGTTTAAAAAAAATTAATTCAAAATTTGAAATTTGGCCACTGCTTTCTAAACAAATGTTGTGGGACTTTAACACATTCCTCTTACACAAATGACTCCCGAACTCAACTATAGTTTTCACAGATAATTTTTTTATGATTTTATTAAAAAAATATTTACTTTATTTCGATGTCCAATCACACAATAGAAAAGATTGGTGACAACTCCTTTTTTTGTTTTAAAACTAATCCTTCCACATCGTTTCGGACATGTGGCAACACCACCTTTCTATTTAAATAAGTCATTAAATAACAACTTCATAGCATTATTTGATCTGAGTTAATTAATTTTCTTCGCAAATTGGGTTTCAATAGGTTTGGAAAATTTAGGAATGATAAAAGATACATCAGACTTATGTTTAAGTAAGAATATCCATGTAAATCTAGTGGAATCATCAATAATAGCAAGAAAAGAAGAAGGTCCAGCATGTGTTAGATGTAAAAAGGGATCCCATATGTCTACATGGATAAGATCAAAGGGGTTTAGGGACAAACAATTAGTATAAACGAAAAGATAATCATTTTTGTTTGGCTAAAGGAAAAGTTTTACACTTAAAGGAAGTCGTAATTAGTAAAACGTCTTTTAGAGAATGCAAGATTTCAAAAGATGGATGACCAAGCTTGTGGTAACATAGAGTGGCTTTGTTATCCATGACAATACATAGTGTGCCTTAACCTTACTTGGTAAATCAAGTAAGTAGAGACCATGGTGAAGGTTAGAACTGTCAATCGTTCTTAAAATGGACTTGCCTTGAAGTATGTAACAGTTAGTGGATAACTGAACATTTATAGAAGAGTCTCTTGTAAGTGCCTAACTAACATGAGATTGAACCCAAATTCAGGCATGTATAGAATATTATTTAGGACTACAGTTTCAATCAAGCAAATAGAACCAATAAACTTTACTTTGAACAACGGTTTATTAGGAAAACCTACCGACATAGAACAGGGAATAAGATTGAGAAAATCACCCCATGGAAGCTAGAGGTGGATCCAGAAAATTTATTGACAGGAGCTTTATATACTCAAAATAATTTGTAAGCGAGTGGTTCTAAAAGTTAATAAATTTACTGACTTTCGTACATCACAATCTTTCTCAACGATATTTCATATTTTAAAATCTATACACAATAACTTCATTGGAGATTCCTTTTTGTAGATATGCTCTACGAACCTCGTCTCAAATATTACAGTTGTAATTAAGAACTCTAATTCTTAGACCAGAATCTACTGGTAAATCTTCTAGTTTTACTTCAGTGATGTACCTTTCATAACTATTATTGTTTATAAGAAAATAATAAAATGAATGGAGTTGAGTAGCCTAGTAACATTAATTTAGGTGGGGAAGAGTGTATAATTATTATTTGTTGGGTGAAAATTGAAGGGTTGTAATTTAGGGAAAAAAGAATTGGGTAGGAAGGGGGGCTGACAAACAGAGTAACCACTGAGCTACCTATAAGTATTAAAAATTAAATTTTTTTCTTATATATATTATATAAAGAAGATAAAGTTAGAGGGGGAATTCGAGCCCACTATGCCTATACTAAATCTGCCACCATTGGCAGTAGACATGTGCAGATGCATTAAAGTCAATAATTGAAGATGTGATAGAGTTAATACCTGCACATGTGCTAGCTTTTGGAATTGGTTATAGGATTGGTCGAAGAGTTGATTGGCAACTATGATTGAAGTTGTTTCAAAATAGTTTGTGACTTTGAGGAGCTTGGATTATCAACCGCTTGGCCATTGTTTATAGTGACAGACTTTGCCACATTAAATGATGAATTGGAGTTGTTAGTCTGTTGTTGTTGCTTAGATTTGTACTGTTACACCCCCTACCAAGCCACCTACTGTTAGCCTGAGAGATGGTGCAACTAGTCAACAGATACTAACATTTACTTCAGCGGTACCTACCAACCCTAAACTTACTACTAACTATAACTCATAACACAACAAAAACATAAAATATATTGATCTACTTGAAAACAAATTGGAACTGTAGTGTAGCTCACAGTTACTGAAATACAACAACACGATTCTGACATAGATATATGTACAATCAACCAACATCAGAGTTAAAATTAACAGACTCGAACAACCCACATTTACACTCTAACCTTATATACGACACATAAGACTAACTCAAAATAAAAAAATACTTACAACAACTCAAAACTCGCCACTAGCAAATTGGCAAATGGAGTCAGGTACTGATTCCACGATATCTACCTGGAAAATTAGAAAACATTTTGGAAAGCATGATCCGAATAGCCTAGTGAGTGACTAGTTAAATAGCTAAACATGCTTAAATAGCTTTGAGTAAAACAATTAAATCATGACTTAGGAAAAGTGTAAGGCTCATAAATGTAAAATAATAAAACATAAACTTCCTCTTTCTTGCTATATCGTATATCTTTATGTATCAATCGAGACGAATAAGCTAAGCATGAAAATTCTATCTCGTGATACAATACATACAGGATGAAAACCTAGGCATCAGTAGTGCCTTATCCTGTAGATAGCTAGGAAATGGAAAAGTTAGGCATCCGTAGAAGCTCTCATCTCAAACCTAATCCTAGTGATAGAAAATCTAGGTATCTACTAAATACCCTTATCACAGGACCTCTGTGCAGAAGAAACTATAATACCTCTATAGGGTTGCTATATGCATTTCAGAACAAACCTCGGTATAGACTAAAACATTCAAATCTCATGCTTATAGAAATCTCATTCAAAAATCTCAAATCATGCTCAAAATTTATGTACTAAAATAGCTTTGAACATAAAACATACTAAACAATGATTATGACTTTTAATATCACGTGCATACTAAAATCATTTACTAAAACTCATACCTTGAAATATAACATTTTCCTTAAGCTCAATAGTAAACATTTAACTTTGGAAAGCATGTTGTAACTACAATTAACTTTATTAAGTTAGAAAATACTTTTAAAACATTTAAGTCACTCACAAGTACTCTCTTACCCTCCCGGGCTATAGATTTGCCCAGTACTTTCTTGTCCTAAAACTAGACAATTTGTACTTAAATTAATCCTCTAAAATAAAAAATTTCCAAAATAGGCTCCAAAAATTACAAAACCATCCCAGAATGAGTGTCATGGCACGGCTAGCCGCATGGCCTAGGAGGCATGCATGCATGCGCGTGCATAGGTCATCGGGAGGCCTTGTTGCGTGCTTGCCTTGCGCGTCTAGCCTTGTCTTGTGCTTTGGTGTTGCATGCCTGGCCTTGTCGCATGGCCTGACGTGTGTTCCTTACTGCCTAGCTATGTGTTGGTTGTGAGGAATGCCACACTAAAGCCCAAGAAAACCTCTTTTCCTTGCACACAACCCAAGCCCTCACCTTGAAGTTTAGCCAACCACAAAAATTACCCAGAACTTTGAAATTTTGTAGAAATCTACTCTCAACTTCAAATGCTTATAACCTTTTAACCATAACTTAAAATGTAAAACTTTTTTCTTAAAACTTGCCTATATTTGAGTCAACTGCCTTAATTCGAAATCTCAGCTTCAATTTTGAAGAGTTAAGCTTTGTAGCCTTTAGAAACCTAACACTGCTCAAAATCCTATGAGAACTGACCTTCTTATGTTCTTCATTTTCAAACTCAACCTTCCCTTAATCTTTTTTGTTTAATAGCCTCAAACTAGAAAATAGACTCACGAAGAAAGCTTTTCCAACAAGAATTACATAAAATGCACAAGGGAATTGGAAGAACTTTCTTTTTGAAGTGAACCTATTTAAAGAGACTTCTACAAAGTGGAGTTTTCCACCTCCTGCTTGCATTAAAACCAGACTATGCATGCTAAGGCCACTTGGAAACCATAACACCAACTGTCCAAAATGCCTAGGAACATTCCTAAAAGCCTAGCCTTCACTTAACATAAATTCATTTGATAGAAAAGCACTCACAAAACTTTACTAAAGAAGTCCTTCTTCTTCTTTTCACAAGCCTCCTATCACGTGGTTAAACCAGCAACATTTCAACATTTCAACAAAACTCTCATCCTCTCCTCCTTAGTTATCAAAATCATCTTATTTATAGAGTCATTAAACTAACTTAGTCATACATAAACTCTTTTTAGTTCGCTAGCTCCTACCTAAAACTTTACACGTATAAATTTAATATTCAACTTAGCCATGCTTAAATCCTTAATCTTACACGTTAACCCCTGTCAAATCAGATTTGACATTTTCTTTGCAGACCTTGCTTTTCGCATAACTCAAACCGCGAACAACATTAACCACTTAATATTTCTCACGAATAACTTTATCGCGTAGTTGTATTTTTACTATAAGAAATCTTTCACGCGAACTAACCAACTTTTACTCGCATAGAACTCTTATCACGAACTTAAACTCCAAGGCTTCCTCACAAACTTCTTTTCACCACAAAACACTTGATTCTTCTCCCAAGGACCACCCAAAATGCCTAGTCTAACACTTTGTCAAAGCTTTCACTTTTTAACTTATACAAAGACTTTCTCTTCTTATCACACAACTTCTTTTGCGAACTACCCACTTAATCGCACAAACTTATACTTAACCATAAAAGATTTTATCGCTTAATCCTTCTTAATACTTTAGCCAAATTTTACTTCCTTACTTAAATTAAAAATGGGTCTCACATAATGTGTATTTATGATTTGAAATGTGTTATTGAATTTAGGCAATGAGCCTGTTTTTAACCAAAATGATTTATGAACTGTATTGCTAAAATATTTTCAAAGCATCACTCACTAAGTATTTTGATTTACATTTTAAGTTTTCCCTTCCTAGATTGTATAAGGTAAGCGATTGGATAGAAAAGTAAGCAATTAGAGGTAATTGATCGTTCAAGTAACTAAGCGATCGTGTTTGAAGGACTATGTGATCAGCGCTAAGCGATCGATCAAGGAGCTACACGATCTGATTAGGAACTTGAACGATCGTTGAAGATTAGAGACTTTGAAGAATTTTGGCATTTCTTTGTTTAATTCTTGTTGAGAAAATTTGTATCATGACTTATTCTACTGGGTTAGAATTAATAGATAAAGTTAACTGATTTAATTTATGCTGCGTGGTTTTTAGTTAAGTTTTATTTAAGTTGTGTTAAGTGTTTTGAAGCAGGGCGTGACACGATTAACATTAGAGGCTAGCATGTGAAGAAAATCAAGATTCTCAGTAGGAAAGGTATGTGGCTGATTTGGAATATCAAAGGTTTTTTCAGCCATGGTGGAAGGAACTTAAAAAAAATTAGTATTTAGTGACAAAACTTTAGTGACAAAGTAATTTTTGTCGATAAAAGATAATTTATAGCAATGTGTAAAAAAAAATATTATTAGCAAAACATTTTTAAGACGCACTACTAGAATAATTTGAAACACAACAATCAATAACATTAAATTTTAAGTCATTTTAGCGTGGCTAAAAATAGGACAAAACCTCACATTTATCAAATTTTCCTCCATTAATTTTAATCTCTCCTTCAATTTTCATTAAATAATTAAGAAAAGGGAAATTTACATAACTGGAAGAAAATGAAAAGTATTTACATTTTCGCTTGGGTTAAAATTTTGGTTATCTCTTATACCATTTTTCACAATCGCAACCTTTGAAACTCGAAACGAGCAATTGTGCGGCACTTGTTCGATCAAGTCAATAGGCCAATCAATCAAAATCTGAAATCCACACACAAACTCAGCGTACGATTCAACCTCCTATCACGTTTTTGAGAAAATATTTTAGAAACATGAAAGAGAAATAAATTCATTGAAATCATTGTTAAAACAAGCATTGAAGACTGTCAATTGCAACAAGAAAGCTTATATTGCAAAGAGTGCGACAAGGCTTAGTTTGGATTAAAATTTTGCTATGTACTCGATTTTTTACTTTTTTAAAATTCCTTTGACAAAAAATTAAACCCATGTTTTCATCTCACCCCAGTTGGCAGTTTCTCTCATCTCCCTGAAACCCCTCTAAACAAACCAAACAAACGACTGTTGCTACGACAAACAGCGACCAACGGCTGACGCTTCAGCTAATGGCGACACAACTGGCGGCGATTACGATGCAAACTGTTCAGCCAAATCCCAAGCTATCCAGCTCCTCAGTGAGGCCAGCTGGGGACGTTCTTCCACCCAACGAACTACTGCTGCGATGACCAACGAAGGCGACTAACAAACATGGATGATAGTGACCTACGATTGATAATGGTATGGCTTACAGTGACCACGTCCCAAGGTTTTCTTTTCTTCTGCTCTGTAATTATCAATTTTAGGGGATCTCGATATGTTTTTCAGAAATTTTTCACGCGATAGAATGGTTGATGTTTTCAAAATGTCAAGAATATTAATTAAATAAAATCCACTTTTCACTGGTTTTCACTGGTTTTCGCTTGATTTATGGTCTCATTCTCTAATTTTTTTTCAGTGTACAAAGACTTTTGTTTAATTCTTTTAAGCACTCTAATTTTTCTTTTGTTTAAATAGTGGGAAAATGATGGGTTTTGTTTAGAAGTTGAGAAAATGATGTAAATCTAAGTTTTCTTTATGTCGTATAGTCAACCATAAGCCTACTTTAAATCGGAACAACGAATCTAGTTTTTAATTAGAATCGGTTTCAAGACTGGTTAAGTTGAAGAATGTAGATCTCTCATATTTGTAAAGGCCAAATGTAAGATTCATAAAAGATTTATGTAAAACCCATGTTCCGAAGAAAAGAAGTGAAGAAGGAAGGTGTAAAAAGTACTAAGTATAAGTACTACCCCTTCTGGCCTAAATAAGGCCAAGTATAAGGATGATGGATTTTGAGAAAGAAGGTTGTGTTCGGACTAGACAATGCGATGAAAAGGGTAGTAAGCAGAGTAAGGCTAGGCAATGTGCTAGGTCATTATAACGGGAGAAAAGTTGTTTAGTAAGCATTTTGAGCTAGGCGAGGAAAAGTCAAATAAGGAAAAGTGGTTCATTGATTCAGATTAGTCAGGTTCTTACGTGTTGGGTTAGAGTTAAATGATTAGAGAAGATATTAAACCTACACATGTAAGACACCAAGTAGGAGCTAACAAGCTAAAGTGAGATCAAAGATGACTGATCCAATTTAGGATTAGTATAAATAGGCTTTAAGAGTTCAAAGGAAGCTATAAGGAAATTCTAAGTGTTTGAAGCTCTGCTAAGAAATCATTAGAGGAATAGAATAAGAAGGGTGTTAGGAAAAAGAGGTTAGAAGAAAACAATATACTTTTTGTGAGTCACTCTTCCAAAAGGAAAGAACAAAGATTTCGAAAGCTTTTCTTTAAAAGTCATGCTATCTATTGTATAGTTAAATGCATGTATAAACTTGTTTATTATGTTTGTAAGAAAAGCATGATTCTTTAAAAGAATGTTTCCAAGTAAAGTGTTTTATTTTATGTTGCTTGTATTAAATGTTTGAATGCGAGTAAACTATTAGCTTTACTCTTATCATGAGCTAGCTATAATGTGCACATAAAAGTGAAGACAAAGCTTTAAGAGGTCTAGATGGCAATGAGAAGGTGGTCGGTTGAGTTGGGATGTCCACATTTGAGTTGACCGCATGGGCAACTAGAATTGAACTTATAAATCTCCAAGAGATGTTGATGATGATACAAGTCGCCAGAGTAGTTTATGCGTCAGAATTGTTCAATATCTAGACGAAAGGAATAAATAGAGGCTAATGTGTGGTGTTTATTATTTTTAAAGCATGTGAGACATTGTGAACCTGATCTTGCAAAATGAATGTATGCATGTACATGTATTTCCCAAAGGTTTCCTAAAATCTCGCTCTGATAAGAATCAAGATGTTTATTGAAGGCACCAAAGGTTAACCAATCATTCGTTCTTCATGTACAAGAATAGATAGGGTCGATTCATTGTGAATTTCATGTACCACATACTAATACAAGTGACGAAGGACAATTTGGAGTTTTGAAGGTTAGTGTTTTCTCAATTGAAGTGGACTATGGGGTAGACATTAAGCTTCCATGAAGTCAACAGTTTGTAGATCTCATGACTTACTTAATATCACATTTTTATTGTGTTTTCACTTATTTTAATTTAACAAGTTAGGGTAACTACCACTAATAATTTAGTATTAAAGATGGTGGTTGAAAATTAGTTTTTGGAAGATAAAAAGATTAGTTAATGTTTTAAAGACTTTTGATATTTTCATTAATTAGGATAGAACCACTACAAGGCTATATAATGCTTTTATCCTTTCATTTGTAAGAACAAGACTTTTGATAATGCAATTTGAAATCTCATGCTAAGACTTTTTCTCTTAATTTACAATTATTGTGATAGAATGCATGTGAGTCATTCAATCTAACCTTGATCATGTTTGATTGTAGAGCGACTCAATTTAGAACAAGATTTTCAAATCTTACTTCTAGATCTTTGATCTAAGAGGTAATCTAATCCTAACTTTCTCTTAGTTGATCTAAATTAGTATAAGAAGGTGTTAGTTTCTTATTTCAAAGGTTCTTGCTACGTTTATAGTTTGAATCTTTGGATTATGATTGCCTTATCATTTGGCATCAGAGAATAGGTTGCATGTTTGTGGCCTACTCTAGGATTGATTCTATCTTTCTTTCTTCCAAATTTTTAATTCTTTTTTTAGTTTCATCTTTTCAATTCTTGTGTTTTCATCAATCGTTCTTCGTATCTTTATCTTACTTCAATCTTATTATGTTTTACATATTGAAAAAGAAAATGAAAGAAAAAAAAATAGTTGAAAAAAAATTGAAAAGAAAATTGTTCTTGTAATTATTATACAAATTGTGTGATTAATCCTTAGTTTGTAATAAAAAATTACATGATTATGTTATTACATTTACTCGTCTATGTTGCTATCATTGTCCAGGTCAACTGCATGATCATTTGAGTGTCTTTTCACCTTCTTATTATTAATTGTCGAAGACTTTCAAATGTGTAACTTTCAAACTTCTTTCATTTTCTTTCTTCTTGCAAATTACCGAATTTCACTTCGTGTCCTTCAACAAAATTTTAGATCCACCTCTTATATTCAACTTTCAAGAAGGGTAGTTTATCAAAATCATTTCTTAAGACCTTTCTATTTTCAAATCAATTTATGTGTTCAGTTTCATCCGAAAATTCTGTTCTTCCTTATTTGTTTGAACCTTTCATTTTTTTATTCTTTTTGTGGTTAGCTTCATAATTATCTTGTCTTGCTTATATTGAATAGCTCACTATTTTAAGGGATTGCATAGGTCTACCGAATATCATAATTTAGCTACTTTCCTAAATAGCCTACTTTTTGTGTGCAAATATGAGTGTTCCCGAGTGAACAAATAGTGAGTTGAGTGTGTGAGATCTTTTTTTATCTAGAAAGAATGTTCTATCAAGAAAAAAATGTTATGTTGCCTAAAACTATGGTGCCCAATTTTGGAAGACTTTACGTGGTGAGTTGGTTGACATACGAAAATCCATTTACATACCTAAGGAACAAGTTTCAAAAATCATAAGTGCAAAATATTTTCGAAAAAGTTTGGTTGAATTAAATCAATAAGTTGAGTACTTATGTACGTTGACTCAATAGTTGAATTTACGAGACCAAAATTTGAAGAAGTTTAGTGTTCCTAAAGAAATTAGGCCTATTGTTGTGGTAAATAATGACAAAGTTGAAGACGACATACTTTGTCAAAAATTATCTGATTTTATTGTAACATCTAATCCTGAA
>JBBPDI010089778.1:0-12273 GCA_037974545.1 Cucumis variabilis
TGTTTGTTTGCCACTTAAGTCAATATTTTGTACAAACGTTAGAGCTAAGTAGTTTTTAGGAAGAAGTTAATCTTATCGTATGCAGTGTTGTCGTGCTCCATTTATACTTCAGTTTAGGGTTCTTCTTCTTTATATATACCTTTTAGATTTGGTATATACTTTAGAAATCAGACATTTAGATCTGGATTTTGACCACTTAAGGATATTTTAGAGTAGAGAGCGGATCTAGACCGTCCACTTATGTGAGATTCACTACAAGAAAAACATTCTACTATGACATTTATTTATATCACAAAATAGAGGGAGGGAAAAAAACTGTCATGAAATGGAAAAAACGCGCTTTTGGCGAGAAAAAGCAGATTTTTTCAAAAAATATTTTTTACGACAGTTATTTGATGTCATATAATAGAAATAAAAAAAATTAAAATTTTAAAATTATAATGAATTAATATATTCAATATATGAAAAAAAAGAAGCTCGTTTCTTTTATCTTCCTTCGGTCGTCTATCCACTCCACCCTTATTCCATTCGCACGCCCTTCTCTTCACTCCATCGCTCTCGTCCACCTCCCAATCTCCGAATTCTTTGAAGGTCTTTGCCAGACGACGATCACGTCTGTCACAGCCACTCCCCCCTCGTGCCCGTGTTCCCACTCCAACGCCGCTGGTACCTCCTATGTCCTTTTCTGTTCAATCCGACAGTGGTCGTAATCATCTCCAATCTGCTGCATTCTCTTGAAAATTCAATCCTCATTTGTGACTTAGTCTACCAGTAAGTCGTCTCTTCCTTTTCTATTTCTCTATCTCTTTGTGAACTTGTTCTCTATAATCAATTTCCCTCAACTTCATGTCTATAATGTGTGCAATTTTAAACTTTGTCTGACTTTCATTCTTTGGGCAAACAATATATAAAACTTGTAGCCGAAATAGATCACTATTTGAGAATGGGTGAATGAATTCTTAGTTTTTGCTTGTCTTGTTTAGGGTTTAGGATGATAATGGGTGAAATTTACATATAGTTTCTATTTTGTTTGTTTTCATAGGGTGAACTATACATCTAATGACTAGCTCGACTGCTTGAGTCATGTGGGAAATGTACTGAAATTTAGTGAGCCACCGTATGTCCCCATGGATTTCTTAAGTCCAATTGCTGTTTTTGGCACATTGAAGAGTTAGTTCATAATTTTTTCTTTTAAGGATTGCTTATGAAAATGTTTTTCTTGCCTCTTGATGGGTTGCATATTTTAAAATCAAAATAGGACATTGAAAATGGATGATTCAAGAACATTCCCAGTGGATGTTTCTTTTCCTTTTAAAAATTCTAGAATTTCTCTCTTCTCATATCTTCTAAAGAATGGCTTTGATAGTGCTAGCCCATAAATGCCTTTTTGTTGCCTTAAAAGGGTGATCAGTGAACAACATTATGATTTACGCAATTGTGTCTAATGGACCAGCAATATGTCAACCAACAGTCTAAATTTCAACTTATCCTTTTAGTAAAGTCAGCATTAGGAAGGAGAAATTTGATGCAAAAGGCAATTTTTTTTCACAACCTATCCAGCGAATTGAGACAGGAGCGGATAATTCCCATAGTAGAAACTTGACTCTCTTTGGACTAGGAAACTTTCACAATTGTTTGAAGAGACCAAAGTTATTTCCGGCTATGATGTGATATTAAGGAATTGACAGTTAAAAATCCACTGTTATCAAATTCCAGATCTAAACGTCATCCCTCAGTGTGAGGACGAATGAGGATGTTGATAAGTTGGTGGATGGAGACCCATTCGAAAATTTCATCCTCAAGGTTGCTTCTGAAGTTCAGCACCCAAGACGTGTCAATCAAATATTTTTGGAATTTTAGATGCAAGTTATATGCTTGTTTTATCTAGGCTTTATGGCATTTACATATCCTAATCATTGAATTCTCTTGTTTCCCACATTAAATAGTTGTGATTTATATTATTTTGTTTTGTTTTATTGCTAAACTAAATGATTCATACTCTTTATAATGAAGATCTCATTTGATGGCACCTTGTTCATTCTCTGTTTGCCTACTTTTGGCTCCTCTATTTTTTTCTCCTTTTATTGTACATTATGCTCTAGACTTACCAAATACATTGAATACATGCCTCTAGGATTCCTTATTGGAGGCGAAGTTTGAACTTCCTGCTTATGAGAATTTAGTATTTGGAAAAATTAGAGGTTTGTTCCTCATTTATCACTGTGATGGAAAATTGATTTTAACTTCCTTCGTTTTTTTCTTTTCTTTTTTTTACTCGAATATTTAAATAACTGAAAAATGTTTTGATTTTTTTATGCAGATGGTATTCTTGTTGCTACATCACATCCACTGATCAGTTGTGGAGTTGCAACTGGCATGGGTTTCATTCAACTTTAAAAGTATGATATCATTTACTGATGAGTTTTAATTTGATAATAAGTTTTTTAATGTATGCTTATAAATTAATAGATTCGTTTACTTGAAATACATTTTTGTCTAAATTTTTCTATATTCCATACCTTTCAATATTAATTGCTTTCTAATGATACCAAATCATTCAAGTATGTCAGAAATGAGTCTGGATTTTTGTGTAATTAAATATTCGAAAAGCTCTCACATTATTAGACTACAATAAATTCATAGTTCACCTAGATTTTGAGGCTCCTTTTGTAGTGAATACATGGAAATTGTAACATTCTGAATCTTGAATATTTACTTTTCAACAGTATTATAATGTTCTGTGTAATCTTGTAGAACCTATAAAACCGTCTCCCCTTCCGCCTCCCAATCTCTGAACTTCTTGAACATCTTCTCCTTGAAATTGTATAACTTGAAGGTTAGGTATGGTTGGAGTAACACTAGCTTCTCCAAATTACTGTCCACAATAAGTGATTTATTACCTGATAACAACGAAATTCCATTTTCCTTATACGAAACGAAGAAAACAATAGGTTCCTTAGGACTAGAAAATTGATGCATGTCCTAATGATTGTTGTTTGTACAGAAAAGAATATCAAAACATGACCAAGTACCCTAAGTGTGGTTTGTCAAGGTGGAAGATCGCTAAGAACTCGAACAAGGAAAAATGTGGTGTACCTGCCAAGCAGATGTGGTACTTTCCAATAGTTCTAAGATTTATAAGAATGTTTAAGCGATTCGAAGATGCTAAGAACTTGCGTTGGCATGCGGTAGATAGAAAAGTTGATGGTATTGTGAGACACCCGGCTGACACTCCATCATGGAGGTCGGTTGACCACATGTGGCCAACCTTTGGGTAAGAACCAAGAAATCTTCATTTAGGTTTGTCTACTGATGGAATTAACCCATTTGAAGATATGTCGATGACCTACAGTTGTTGGCCTGTTATCACTACAATATACAACCTTCTACCATGGTTGTGTATAAGAAGAAAATATTTGATGTTGACAATGTTAATATTGGTTTCAAAGCAACCGTGATACGATATCAATACGTACTTAGCACCCTTAATTGATGACCTACAAATGCTGTGGGAAGATGGAGTTCGTTGTTTTGATGCATATAAGGAAAAATACTTCACACTACGGGCTGTCTTATTGTGGACCATCAATAATTTTCCAGCATACGGTAATCTATGTGGTTTTAGTGTGAAAGGATATAAGACTTGTCCAATATGTGGAGAGGAGACTACTTTAATAAGATTACAACATGGAAAAAAAGTGTCATACATGGGACACAGGAAGTATTTGCCAAGACATCATCCATACAGATTACAAAAAAAAAATAATGGGAAGTAAGAGCATAGAATTCCTCCACAACACTTGTCGGGGGAGGCCATGTACCTTAAGCTGAAAGACATGATATTTTCATTTGGGAAGAAGTGTGGGAAGATTGTGCATAATAAAGGTGGCAATGACCATTCAAAAAGAAGATCAGAATTTTTTCAACTACCAGGAAAAAGTAAGGATGAGATGAATACTAGACTTGACTTGGTTGAAATAAAAATTAGACCAAAATTAGGACCAACATTTACCGGTAATAGAACTTACATCTCTGCGGCATGTTATACACTGTCAAGAAAAGAGAAGTATCGGTTTTGTAAGACTTTATCACAAATTAAAGTTCCAGAAGGTTATTCATCAAATATTAGCAGTCGTGTCTCTATGGATGACTTAAAACTGATCGACCTTAAGTTGCACGACTGTCATGTTTTAATGAAGCAACTACTTCCAATTGCAATACATTCAATCCTACCGAAGAATGTGAGGTACACTATTAGTAGACTGTGTTTTTACTTTACCACGATTTGTGCCAAAAGTTTCTCCGTCTCAGATCTTGATGCATTGCAAGAAGATATAGTTCTGACTTTATACAATTCTGAGAGTATTTCCCACCCTCGTTCTTTACAATCATGGTTCACCTTGTCGTTCATCTCGTTAGAGAAGTAAAGCTTTGTGGACCTGTATATTTGTGGTGGATGTATCCATTTGAATTATGCATGAAAGTGTTGAAAAGTTATGTTTGCAATAGAACTCGACCAAAAGGATGTATTGCAAAAGCAAGCATATGTGAGGAGGCAGTTGAATTCTGTTCAGATTTTCTTTCTGAATTAAATTCTATTGGACTTGGGTCACTGAATTCAAGGGCAGACATACAAAGCGATCGATCATTGTCAGCAGGAACATACGTTCGACCCGATGTCCAATAACTAAAGCAAGCACATCTTCACGTCTTACAGAACACTGAAGAAGTGCACCCATACATTGAGTAAGCATTCGTATGATTATATACTGAGATTAATTTACCCTCAAGAGACCATTTTAATCTATGAAACATTTTGTAGACAACATTTGAATCATTAAAGATGGAAAATCGCAGAAGAGCCAAAAGTGAATAATGGCTACAAGTTGAACATAATCGATCATTCGGTGCATGGTTTAGGGATCAGGTACTTAAACAATCAAAATTCATTTTCGTTTCATCTAATTGTTCAATATTTAGAACGACTAACTATTCTATTCAATAGGTGATGAGTGAACTACATGAAGTAAAAGTTCTCTCGAATACCATATGTTGGCTTGCACATGGACCCCACCCTGCCTTAATGACGTACGACGGGTACATAATTAATAGAACGTCTTACCATACAAAGTCTCGTGAATCGAACTGTTCAAAGCAGAGGTTAGTTGGAGCCTTGTTTTTCAAAATCTTTTGACCATACGAAGGAGATTGAAGTGAGAGAAGATGATAGTGGTTCTAACCGTCAACTCATCTACTTCTAAGAAGTTTGAGTAGGTGCGGGCAGCCCAGTGTCTCGATTTACTGCGAATTGTTTTCTGTTTTTCCCCGTAGCAAGGTGCAAAGAATATTGCGAGATCATGAAAAATCAGTCAAAAAATTACTTTTATCGAAGAATAAAGTAGCAAGAAAGAATGATTTTGCTTCAAAACGGGAAATTGTAAGGCATTGTCCTAGGCGCAAAGAATATTGCAAAAAGAAATGAATAGTGGAATTATGTTAGTCGCAACAACAATGCAAGTGTCTAGTGCGAAGGACAAAAACCCGATCGTTTGTGACATGTCTTTCTATGGCACCATTTAAGAGATTTGGAAAGTCAACTACAATACATTTAAGATTGTTCTTTTCAAATGCAATTAGGTTGAAAATGATGCTGGTGTTCGGAAGGACAATCTTAATTACACATTAATCGACCTTAGCCGAATTGGCCACTCTTCAGATTCGTTCATTATTGCCACACACAAAAGACAAGTATTCTATGTCACAGATCCTGTTGATGCTAAATGATTCGTTGTTTTGATGCCACCCGAGAAGGACTTTCCCTACAAATGTCTTGATGATGACATAGGAGAAATGTTACCGCACTATCCCCCACTCTCTTACCACACAACATGTGATATTGATGAAGGTGGTGAAACATTGCTAGACCTGACTGTGAAGGCACATGGGTTAGCAATTGACTTTGAGAAGTATGTATAGTAAGATGCGTAGACTTTGTTATTTGCGTGTGTCATTTAATGTTTATTACATAGAGTTAATCATTGTCGTTTTTTCTTCTTTGTAGGAAAATTCCATTTTCAGATATGACTACTTCAGAATCCACCGTTATCAAGTTTTCTTTTCATGTTCTATTGTTTCATTGATTTCAAATTTCAGACAATTTTATGTAGTAGATATTCTGATTTGAAAGTGTTATGTCTGTGACCATATTTATTGTGAACTCTGCATAAGTAATTGTGTACGAATCATTTCCTATTTTATTTGAGAACCAAGTGTTAATTAACGTTTAATTACGAAAATCATGTTCCGGTTCTAATGAAAATACTTTTCGATTATGTTACGACTTTTGGGTTATTTCACAATTCACATTTACAATTACATGAGTATTGTTACTAACAATCTGTTGGGTTATGTTTTAAATCTCATTTATGTTTGCATTAATGGTTCATTCAGATGATGATTAGCTTGCTACACCCCTTCAAGAAGGGGAAACTAGTAGTCAGAAAAAGAAACGTGGCCCTATAGGAATGAAAGATATAACACGTTTCAGTAGTGAGGGGCAGAGAATGATTATTCAGTACAACGAACTAGGTCAACCTATTGGACTTAATGCTACGAAGTTTAAAAGTTTTATTGGAACGACCGTAAGGTTTCACGTTCCTATCACGTACTCTACTTGGCATGCCGTTCCAAAAGAGATAAAGGAGAAGATATATGAACTAATTGAGGTAAAAATCCTTCTAATTGAGTGTACGTACAATAAACCACCAACTGGAACAAATTTAATATTTTTGATGTGTTTTTCTTATTGTAGGCCGACTTCATTCTTGACCCTAGATCGAAGAAAAGTATACTTCAAAATATAGGAGTATGCTTTCTCGGATTCAAGTCCCAATTAACGACTATGTACGTTCTCTCATTTAAGGACGATGTGGAGAAATTAAAACACCCACCAGCAGAGCACTCATTCATCGATCAAGACCATTCGGATGAATTTGTGGGTTCACGGTTGAATGACGATTTTGATGTAAGTATGAAGATCCAAAGATTTTGCTATACCTTATGTACAATTTTAAACCCAAATATGTTAATTGAATTGAGGTTATACAATTTTTTCATCATTAAAGAGGAAGGTATACAAATACAACCATAGAACATCTCGCAAGGGGTATGCAAATCTTGTTGAGGAGTTGGTAAGTCACGATTTATACTAAAACAAATTAAATAGCTTGCCTTTAATTCTTACATCAGCATGAACTTGAATAACTTCATTTGCTATTAGCTAAAAAGGGTTAAACATAAAGAATCACTTTTTCTTTTCTCTGCATAATAAGAATCTCATGCTTACAACTCCTATGTGTCTTGTTATTGTTTCTTTAAATGTTTACTACTATTATCTGTAAACTTGCTATGTATTTAATCTACGTGTACGTCATACATTTATACTTATATAACATCTATTCTTTATGTAGCATGCATCTTCTTCCTCCAATCAAATAGATCGCTCAATAGTATGGAAACATGCGCGCTTGAATCGTATGGAAGAGATCCCAGATAAAGAGACAAAGGACGTTGCCAATCTTATCGTAAGTTAACACGTTGGAGAAATTTGGCAACTTATAATTTCCATTTTTTTGGTTTGCATGTGTTCGTAACTTATAATTTCCATTTTTTCTACTATGTTAGGATAATCTACTGGGCAACCAGAAGGCACGTAGTTTTTCTGGCGGTGATGATGTACTCACGAAAGCATTGGGTGGAAAAGATTGTCCGGGCATATTTCGAGACATGGGAAAGTATGTCACGAAGAAAAAGTATTTCCACATTCCGATTGAATCAAAATGTAAAGAAAGTAACGAGGAGAAGACAGTGTATTAGAAACGGAATGAAATGGCTAAAAGAATTATGGAGTTAGAAGCAGAGCTATAAATAGTGAAAAAAGTTGATGGTGGGAAAGGAGATGAAGAAGAACAATACCCTAGTATGTGTTAGAAAGGAACACCATCAATTGAAGGGGATTCAAATAATGAGGTTGAGGACGTACCGTCTGATTCAGTACCAAAGAAAGCATCATATAACATGAATGATGTTAAGAAAGAAGATGATGTGGTGGATACGAGATCAAATGACTTGAAGGTCAGTTGAACATACACTTTACTAATTAAGCGGACAATTTATTTATTAACTTTAAATGCACATATTTAACACATAATTCTACGTACGTTGGAACCCCGTGCATGCTAGCGTTTGAAATAGAAGATACTATCATTGCCCACGAGACAATATTTGATGCTGAAGGTGACAGTGAGAGCATAAAGGTGTCAATAGATATTGTACTCGATGGTCAGTATGCAATTCTGATCCCGACAAAGGAAGGAGTCACCAAAATGACGCAGGAGGTGGGTTCACATTTAATGTGGCCACAACATCTTGTTCTTGCTAAGAATGACAAGGTAATTGAGTGTCTTATTGCGTTGCTATTTCATGCATCAATCTATACTAACAGTAGTTGACATCTTTGTGATACAAGGATACTGTGGGCTTCAGTAAGGATCCGTCCACATTATCTAGCGTAGCATATCTACGTGCTCCAGTGGCACTTCGTTGTTTATTAAGACTAATCAAACATAGAGGGTCATCAATTCAACTAAACACGCCTGTTAATGTATTCGATGTAAGGAGAAAATGTTACGTTATGATTTAGTCACTTAGATATTTCTCCTCGATGCAGCCGATATGCACATCATGCCTATATGCTTACATGATGTAAGATTTCTTTTTACTATATATACATACTTGATGTTTACATGATGTACAATTTCCTTTTAATTGTAAGTTCATTGACATTGTGTAGGTACCTTCACATGATTATGGAATAGGGAAGAAGTTTAAGCTTGTACAAGTTCATGGATGCTGGATCTATTAGTTTCTCGAATTACAAAGAATCGCATACGCAGTTGTTGAATGCTCGACTGCTCAGGGCCGAGTATGACTAACTAGTATTGTTCGCTTACAATTTTAAGTAAGTGTATTATAATCATATGTTCACTGACCTCCATGTTTTCAATGCACTAGTCAAATATGAATTAATAATGATGAAAACATGTTCCTCGCAATCACTGGACTTTGGTCGTTGTAAATCCTACGAAGGGTGCTGCATTTTGGATTGACCCGTTGAAGAACCGAATTGTCAGAGACATGTCTGAAGGTATTCAAATGTATGTATATAATATTATTATTACTTTCTTTATTATATGACAATCTTACATTATTTGATAGGTCATTCAATATATCCAATAAGAAAAACCAAGTTGCAAGGTTGTCAAGGTATGTGAATTTGACCGATGGGATAGTCATAAAGTAGTTATTAATTTTAACGTTTCACACTTATGTTGTTGATTATGCATCAACAGTGTCCCAAACAAAATGGGATGGTAGAATGCGGGTACTATGTTATGCGGTTCATGTGTGACATAATATCGTCGAGGAGTACTTTGATTTTAGATGTTGTAAGTTTTAGAATTTTAAACCTATCGTTATGTCATTGTTGTGCAAGTTCATTCCTAACCACTTTATTGTCTAAAGATGAAAAGTTTACCTCCTACATACTCGCAAGATAAAATCGATGAAGTTAGATTGGAATTGGCGGAGTTCTTTTCTAAGTACGTACATCGTGCTTAGCGTCATATTAGGAAAAAAAACCTTTTTGGAGTATTTTGTGGGGATTTTTTGTTCCAATTAATTTTGTTCATCCCAAATGACACATAAGTAAATGTTTAAGCACATTTTTTTAACAAACTTAAGCATGAAATGGGTAAGTTAATGGTTATTGTATCACATCTATATATATGTGACTTGCTTATAAGTAAGTGGATATGAATATGAATGTTTCTTAGGAAGAGTCTGATATATATGTGCCTGGCTCATGGAATGTTTTTGTTTGGGGCCCAACTGCATTGGGATATGGGTCTTCTTACAATCAATTAACTACCCAAGGTAATTCTTTGCTTGCATCCTTGAGGTTTTATTTTGTAAATATTGTGTGGTTTGTTCATTTTCGTATACATGACAACTTGTCAATTGCTAATTCGACTTGGTTCACTGCCTTTGACTGTTTAATATATGAATTAAGGATTGGAGATGTAGGTTTTAGCATTGTTCTTATCTGTCTAATCAGTGTTTTTATTATAATTAAGATATGGTTGGTGTTGTGTATGAAAAAGAACTGGAAATATAATTAAGCTAGGCTTGGGAAGGTTCACACTTTTTAACATTCTGTTTAGTTTATACTTAGTTTAGTAGTATCTTAGAAGTTGGCTTCTTTAATTTTTGTTATGGCATGGATGGGCCCTAGTTTGGATCTTAGTAGTGCGATAGGATTATTGTGGGTAGAATTTACTCATCTATGTCTTAGTACTATGTTTTATACCATTCTGATGGCATTTGCCCATTCAATCACATAGTGTCTTTGCAGTAATTGTATATCTTGTATTTGCTCTGGACTTCATTAAGTTTGGCCAACTGGGAATGGCTTAGTTGTGCATAAGCTGAAGAATTCCACCAATTTGCTAGGGACTTGGTGGCACATTGAATAATGCTGGGCACTTCATTCCAGTAATAAGTTGTTGGCCTAAATTGTCGCAAGTCAGCAATGAATGGTACGTTAATACAATTTTTTTTACATGAACTCCTTCAGTTGTCCAATCATCTGCATTCCACAAATTGGTAGATATTCTCATTCATTGTTTGTTAGGAAAAGTTATTCTTTGATTATCGTAGTTGCGCAAAACTATGATTGGGGTGCAATTTGGCTGACAGCATTACAGGCCCTTTTTTTTGTTCATGAACCTGAGTACTTGTTGTAATCTTACTCTCTGTTTTAATAATCTGAGAGAATTGGTGCATGATTATGCACATTCATCTTTATTTGCGATGATTGCCTAATGCTGGACACTTCATTTCAGTAACAAGTTGTAGCCACTCTTGGAACCTGTTGGACATGCATGTTAATACTTCCATTTTCTGATATTTAATATGTTTCTTAATGAAATGCAGTTGCTCTGGATTCTAATGGTTACTTGATGCTTACTTTTTTTTACATCTCTTTTGTTTGGTTAAATTTTGTATACCATGTATTCTAATGGAATTGTTTTGTTGATGTTTACCTTTACTTTTAGGTGGGGTCTTCGTGGTAATGGAAGGTTTGTTAGAAGGATAAGCTTGCATTTGGTTACCTTCAATTACACAACTTGAATACCCTTTCTAGCTCATCTTCTCTTTATCATCTCACTCTCCACCTCCCCCTCTTCGTCTAACTTTTAAAGTTTTGTTGACTTTTTCGACGTTTTGATTTATAGTCTAGAGCAGAAGGATGAATGGGCTTCTGGATATGTTGATGCATTCCTGTGAACTCTTCTTGTACTGCAGGTACTAGTTCTGAACATGAGGGCCAGGGCATTATTTTGAAAATTGATTTTTAGACTGTTAATAATCTAAAAATCAGTTTTCAAAATAATATCCAGTTTTTAACTATTTCTTGTCTTAGCTTTTTGTTGTAAGGACTAGGAATAACGATATATTTGTTGTCTTGGCTTTCCATTTTTCACTCTTTGATGATTTGTCATTATTCAATTTTAGTGGTTATATATGCTAAAACAAACTGTTGAATTGTTGCTTTACGAAATAAGATAAATACTTAAAAATAATTGATTGATGTTTCTTCTCTCCTTTTGTGTGTGTGTTTTAAATAAATTACTTCCACTTAGAAAATTCTTATATCGAGTGAGTTTTCTTTTACCACCACTGCCTTTGAACTTAAAGTTTGTAATAAATCTTTTATTTCCTATGTATTTTACTCACGCTTATGGCATGCCTCAACTTTGTACTGTTTTGAATTGTTATCCACTGATATTTGTGCAACCCCTCGCTCTTCTGTTTGTTGCTTCAGAGTTTGTTTTTTTTTATGGCCAGAAATCTTATAGATTATCAACCCATTTGTCAACTATTTGAGTATTAGGCTTACTGGTTTCAAATGCTGCGTTATGTCATGAATCACTAGTTTGAGAGGGTGCTTTCTGTGTTCCCACTGCTTAAATACCAATAACTTCCTTTTTCCTTTTAGTTTGGCTCCTTTTCATTGGAACTTCATTTTGTGTAGATATTGTGTCATTCATTTGGTACAACTTTTTGGAAAAAAAAATTCTTCTATAATGTAACAAGCTAAAGACAAGATCAACCTCCCAAGATCCTAGCTAAAACATGAATTTTAGAAATCTC
>JBBPDI010089785.1:0-28234 GCA_037974545.1 Cucumis variabilis
ATTTTCTTATGTCATTTTCCAGCTTGAGTTGATCCAAATGAAAAATCCATATCATTGAAAGATATCTAAAGGCTTAACGCTTTTATTTCGGTTGTTTATTTACATGAGAAAAAAAGGAGAATGCCATGAAGGTGTTAAAGAAAGTCTGAATGAAAGATTCTCTTTTTTTTTTTTTTTTTTTTTTTTTTGTATACATAACTCCTCCGACTGTTTTTTTTTTATGTATAACTCCACCGCCAGTTATTAGGACCTCAATTTTTGGATCACTTAATGACTTATGATCTTCAGAATATTGTCTTCGTTTTTTTCTGTTTGTTTGTTCTAAGATTTGAGGGTTTTCTTTTCTTTTTTTTTTAGAGTGGGGATTTATGTGTGTTTTGACCTTTTCTTAAAGGACAAGATTGGAGATATCTTTGTCATTGAATTAGAATTTTTGCTAACCAAAGAGTTATTTAAATTGACTGAATATATGCTGGTTTTTTTATTTACTTTTTGTTTCCATTAGTTAGTGTAACAATGAAAATTAAATTGTAGGTACAAATTTTAATAATTATCTAAGTCAAAAATCATTTCAATACTTCACTAATAACATGTTAATTAACTCAAAATCTATCTCATCATGCTTCATAGAAGAGCTAGCAAATGCTATTGTTCAAAATGCCTCATAGAAGAGAGCTTAATCACCCACCTACCATGCTTCACAAAATCCAAAACATTCGAGTCATTCTCAAGATAGAGTTTAATTATTGGTTAGGAACATGAACACCAAAAAATCAATAATTGAGCATTAGAAAATCGAACTATCATCAGTACGACTGTTCACAAAACATATTCGTCAAATTTAAAGACATTGCTGGAAAATGTAATACAGAAAGAAATCTATAATATTATATAAACTAAGCTTATATCAGAGGAGAAATCAATAATCACAAGAAGAGGAATGGATAGAAATTGGAGATAGGGCAAGGAGATAAATACAATGGAAGGATCTTCCAAACCAAAATATCAAATTAATTCACTGTTTAGCCAAAAGACTAGAAGTGGGAATAAAAATTGAAATGGAAACAAACGACAACGAAACTCACCACTTAAGTGTCAGGAAGAATCGTGAAAACTTGCGAATAGAACAAGCTAAATGATGTCCGTATCGTGACAGACATAATTGCACAAGTCGGCAGATGGAAGTAGAAAGCAGCGATGGTCAGCGACGAAATTGCATGAGCTTAATTCACATTTTAAGTTGACGAAGAGTGGGGAAGTGGAGTTAAAACTAGAGAAGGAGATGAAAAAAAAATGGGTGAGACGAATCTGACGAGGGAGATGAGAGAAATGGGAGAGAGAAGAGGTCGAATGAAAGGCTTTAGAAAAAATTGGGTTTTAGGTTTTTGCTTGTTTTAAAAAAAAAAATCAATATTTTTAAGTTTCCGCCTTTTTTTCTTTTTTCTTTTTCGTTTCCCTCTTTTTGCTTTTTCGTTTCCGTCTATTTCTTATAGCCATTTTAAAAAGAGGCTATAATAAAAGGCTATAAAAGAGGTTATTTGTTGTAGTGAAAAGAAAACTATGGCGAGCTATACTCATCTTTTGTGCGGCTGTACCATTCAATTATTGAATTTTATGTTCTAAAGCTTGTGCTCAAGTAAATATTAAACCATGCTCGATTACTGAATAAAGTTGTTATTGAGGTATTGTTCAATAAATTGTTATTGAATTATTGATTAGCTTGTTGTAAACCTTGAATCTAGCGAACTAAGGCTTATTAACTATAGTATGGACACTCAAACTTTATGTAATGACATAAAAATAGATCAAGCTCGACTAAATAGTCTAAATGGTCTGTAGTATAGGAATATGGTTGAGCACCTTATTCTGAGGACATTATGGATGCAATCCGCTTTGTATCTAGTACAAACAATGTGATCCTAAATCATTCATGTGTCGATGTGTGACTGGAAGCATCCTATGCAATAGAATTGTACAAGACCAGACTATAAAATAGTTGCTTTTACTTTATGAACACCATTTACTATTTAAACTGGCTATTTCAAATTTGATGACCTAGGTAGAGGCGATTTTGTACAAAAATCGAGGTTGAAAATAGACCTAGTCAGTTTATACTAAGAGAAACTGACGACTGATATCAGTGAGTCGGGTCGGTTTATTTAATATTGAATAAATATTATTATTTAATATTAAATAATAATATTTATCATTACTTAATATTCAACAACAAATATTAAATAATATTTATATACATACATACATACATACAAACATACAAATATATACATATATATTTGTCACGCCCCGTCCTAAATTCCACTTCTTGTGACCAAATGAGATTGTGTCGCCTAGACACTCATAGTGCACCTCTCTGCGAGATGACACACTTAATGTCTAGTAAGCAGAACATCTTACTTAACTTATTTCTAGCAAAGTAGCCTTTGCTTTGTACTTAGACTTTCTTATTGGAACAAAAATTTACAATATTTGGAATTTGATCGTCTTACATCCCACTCCGAGCACCTCCTTACTAGGCCCGAGATAAACTGTGAAGCCAATCGATATCGTTCCCTTCAAGAACGACACTAGCTGAACCTTAACCTTTAACCTTTAAACAATAAACAAACGAAAGCTAACACATAAATTCAAAATACAACTAAGTAAAACTCTTCTCATTTAACAACTATATGTAAGTTTATACAGACATAACTTAACTTTATTTACATAGAAATAAAACTCAACACCAACCTTCCTAAAACCCAAGTCTAACATCACAAAAGACCAACCAAACATAAGTACAAAACAATAGAACACATACGATGATAAAACAAATCCTTCAACATATAGGTAGCAGTGATTCAGGCTTTAAGCTAAGGACACGATCTCTACCTGGAAAGTGGAAAAATAATTTGAAGAGTGTGAGCTAAACGAGTCCAGTGAGTGATAAATTTTCTAAATAGCTTTTCATAAACTTTCCATAAACAATATTCATAAATCCTTTGAAATAGTAAACGATGAACAATAACGTAAATAATAAACATTTAAAGAAATGATAACTTAAATCCTTGTTTTTCCAGCTCAAATTCCATGCTTTTATTCCTACGAGATGGTAGAGGTTAATTGATACTAGCTCTAAATTTCAGAGATGGATATCCAAAATCCCTATTCCTACGAGGTAGGCACCCTAGCTCGTTCCTACATATAAGTATTCTTACCTGTCCTTGGCATCCCTTCTCCTACCTCGTTAAGGGCTATTTTGAGATATCTTGGATCTGAGAAAACATTTATAAAACAAGAAACTTTAAATTCCTTAAAGAGTCATTTCGCATGAAGAGCCTTTAAATAACATAATACCTTGATAAACTCATTTGCTAGGATACCACAAACATTTCCCAGTAAACAATATGCTTGAATAAATACCTCAACAAAATAACATGCTTTGGTAATTCATAAAACATCTTAAACATTTAATTCAAACCATTCATAAACATTAGCTTAAAAACATGCTTGAAATCATTTTATTAAATTCATTTTTCACTCATAGATAAAAGCTTAAGTCCTTGGTCTATAGATTTTTTCGACCTCTTCTTGACCTGAAATAATGGTAAAATAATCATTTAATTTCCTTTAACCATGAAAATACCAAAAATTTACTTGAATATTAAAAAATAGCCAAAAAGGCCCAACAAAAAACACCTCTTGACACATGTTGGCATGCAAGGATGGACAACAGGGCCTTGGACGCTCCCCTAGGATGCTCACATGCTAACCTCACATACAAGCACGTCGCGCGCCTCACCTTGTCAAAGCCTGGCAACCTAGTGGCCATCCTTGCGCACAGGGCTTGTCGCGCACCTCCTTGGCCATGCGTGCCTTGCGCACAGGCCAACGTCCAACACCAGCCTCAACGTGTCACTAACCTCTCTTAACTCCAAAATGTACGCCCATCTTGTTGGAATTTATGTCCTAAAACTCATAGATTGTAAATATAATCCATTGATCGTTATTAGTAAAGTGTTATTATTATAATTCCAATAAATGTGATTGATTACATTATTAGTTTTGTCTTAATAACCCAACTCCAATAAACTAACATCCTAAGCTGTTTGATGAGTCTTGAACAGTATGTAGAGACATACAAGGATTAATGTTCGAGATAAGCTTAAAGGGCCTATAATATAGGGATAAGGCTAGGTAGCTTAACCTGATAACACTATGGATACAACTCATTTTGTATTTGATACAAACGCAATGATTCAGCAAGTTCATGTAGGTGACATGCAAGTGAGGGTATCCTATGCAATTAGTTTGCATAAGATCGAACCACAAAATAGTTAACCACTAGATGTAACTCCGTTAACTAGTTAGATTTCTATTTCACTCGGATGACCTTAAGTCTTAATCCTGAGTGTATTTTGAATTACTGGTCCCGAGGGATTGTCCTTTGATTTATACGGATGAGAGTGGCCAAATCGCGACTCAATATGCTTATCATTTTAGAGATAAAACTGAGTCGAAAGTTGGAAACATAATTAGGATAAGTAGATGATTGTTTCCTTAAATGATGTCTCTGGGACTTGAACAAAGGGTTCTATCCTCTGTATGGCACAAAAAGGGTTTCTGTTTATTGGTAATTTGATCCAGTTAGTTTTACGAACACTCGTGAAAGAAAAACTTATTGTTATTGGTCTATATCTATAAACACTGAAATATATCTACAGTGAGAAGAGTTCAATTGTGAGTCTTTAGTGGAATGTACACACAGTTAACGAATATTGATTAATGTGGTTAATGAGTTTAACCAATTAATCTCACGTCGTTGTAGCTTCTAATTTGTAGGTTTATTAGGTTTTCTTCCTAGCTCGTAAAGGGTAATGAGATTTATTTATTTTGGTTGTAATTTGAAATATTAAAATTTACTTTGGGAATTAAAAGTTTAATCAAACTTTATTTTATAAATTTAATTTTGGATATGATTCAAAATTAATTTATGAGAGATAAAATATTTGAATGAGTTTAAATGTTAATTTAATGTGCATTGGATTCATATTAAAATTATTGCTTATGAAAGAAATTTATATTTGAATATAATTCAAATTTAAGTTAAGTTAAAGTATAAGATATTTAATTTAACTATTAAATAATTTAGGAATTAATTAATAGTTTAGTTTTATTTAATTAAATTTGATTTAATTAAATTAATAAGATATTGGAGAAATATTCATTAAATAAGGTTTAAATGAAATATTAATTAAATATGATTTAATCAATTATTAATTAATTGTTAGTTGTTAATTAATTAGTTGTTTTGAAATTTCTATTAATTTAATATTTTTTAAATTAATAAAATCTGATAATTCTCTCATACTCCATTTTCTCTTTTCTACTCTATGAAGGAAAGAGAGTTATAAATATGCAGAAGAAATACAGTTTTTTTTAATCAATCAATAAAAACTAATGATTTTGCTTTTATGCAAAATAGTTTCTCTTTAAACATTTTCCCATTTTAATTGGTTCCTACAAACCAGTCTCATCCCAAAGGATATGAAGGTCTTAGACGGGTGGTTTTTCTAATTCGGTGGATTGTAGATTTAGAGAAGTCAATAAGAGTAAGTTCTCTGTATCTTTTAATTTTAAAAACATGCTTAGTTTTTTTTTATTTAGAATTTTGATTCTAAATATTGCCAATATACTGGTATTTTGGGATTTTCAAATTAAATTGAGTAATAGTTGTGTAAAATCATCCCCTATCAAGGGCTTTTATCCCTTCACATCTCGCCTAATACACTTTGCCTCCCGGCCGGCCTCTAACTTTCTCAGAAACTCATTTTATTTCTAGAAACAGAATCCCAGTTTGAAAAATCATAACTAAAAATCAACAACTCTTTTAAAAATATTTTATTCTAGAAAGTTGCTTATAAATGACTGAACTTGCTTACCTTAAAATTTCAATGCCTAATTTCAAAGGATATGTTGTATAGCCCTTTGAAAGTGCACCTTATTCAGATTGCTCCAAAAACTGACCCTTCTCCCTTTCTTCAACTCAAGCTCAATCCTCCCTTGCTCGAATTCGTCTAGTAGCTCTAGTATAGAAACTAGACTCAAGTTTTGAACTTTTAAGAATAATTTTAGCCAACACGCACGAATGAATTGGGAGAAATGTCTTTCTGAAGTTGCCTATTTATACTGAACCTTGCATGAACCTTTATTGCCACCTCCTACTTATCAAAATTTAACTTAAGCATGTAGAGGACACCTTAATTTTGCAGTTTGAAGTTTTTTTGTTTTTTCATTTTTTTCTATTTTAATTAATTAAATTAATATTATTATATTAATTTGATTATTTTTTTGGGGTGCTAAATTCGGTCTATTTTGTTATTTCATATATTATTACATATGGTGTTTGATTAAAGTAATGATGTACATAATATATGTCATATAATTTAAAATTCCACCTTAGGATTATAATTATCATGCATCATTCTTAAATGTAAGTGTTAAATTTTAGTTGCATGATTTTCTAAGCATGTTCATGCATTTTTATATATTATAAATGTTATAATGTATGGTATTAATGCATGGTTTTGAATTTCATTAATTACAACAATCTTAACTTCTATGCGATGAGCTCAAAGAAATAATAATAAAACAACAGAATACATAACTACTTCTGTTTATTATCTTAACACCTTTATAAGGTTTTTACGTTACAAATTACATTTCTTTTTCTCGTGGAATATAAAACTAAAGCTGACTTCTAGTCCACATTTCCTCGTCTACTGTCTAACGCTACTTCTTGAGGCGGGGTACTTAGAGGTGTAAGGCCTTCCTTTCATCCTTCTCCTTAGTCGCTCACCTATCCAAACTCAAGGATTCAAGGCCTCCTTTCCATGGCTCAGTTCTTCAGCTCTTTTGGTTTTCGGCTTAACCTTACCAACCTAGGAGCAACCCTCGCTTTCCTTCTAAACTGAGCCTTAGATTTTAAAGAGCAATGAGCTTTCCAATCAGCTCTTTAAATGCGAGATAGGATGACATGGCTTGCACTCCGCACAAGTCTACACAACCATCCTCTTTCTTCTCACTTACTTGACTTCTACGGTTGACTTCCATCCTTTACTTGGCTTCAACGCCTAACAGCTTCAGGAGGGAGAAGCTTAAAACGTACGTAAAAGACTTAGTGGCTAATGAATTTAGAAAACATCTTTTTGTGGAATATAACAAATCAAATATAAGTAATATTAATGTCAAGCATACACACAAACACACATATATATCAACTCATTAATTCATAAACACAGGCTTTTGTCGCATCAAACACACAGCCACAACCATCACAAAGAATTCCATATGATTCACATCATCACGCAATAACTACTCATCATCGGAACTTGAAATTCTCCCCTCGCTTGGGACTAGGAGATATCTCAACTAACATATCGCAAGTTACCTCGAATTTCCACCATCTTCTCATAAATCATTTCTCTTTTCATCGGCCTGGGATTCTCCCCTCGCCTAGACCTCAGACACATCTCAACCAACATCTTACAAGTTACCAGGTATATCCACTATCATTTCACAGATCATTTCTCGCCTCATCGACTTGAGATTCTCCCTCACCTAGAACTAGGACATATCTCAACCAGCATCTTACGAGTTACCTGGGATATCCACTATCATCTTGCATAGGCTCATCACCCACAATACATAACTATTATTATAACAAACGTTAGCTTAATAACACAGAATGACATAACAACACCATACCATTCAGATCACAGAATTATGAAAGGATATAGCCACACAAATACTTAGAAGATACTTCACAAATGTAAGGAACACAATATAGCACTTCAATCGTTCATAAAAATCATTCACACAGGTATTCATTTTCATACGAAAACCATTTACTAAAGTACAGATATATGAGTGAGAATCATCCATAAACAACAATTTATTTAAAAGATCGTTAAAAAACAATCATCTATTTATAAGAATCACTCATAAACACTTGAGATTCCAATCTTTCCTCTTTGCTTCCGGTTTCCTCTTTTTTGTTCAACTCTCGGAACTTCCTTTGGATAAATTATCAAAATGGTAGCATCTTCTTCCCCTTTTTCTTTTGGCATTTGGTTCTATTTTTAGTGACCTATTGCATCCATGGGCCATTTTCACGCTTTACACATGTCACCCTTCTATTCCACCATGCTATGCAGCCAACCAAGACTCACCACATAAGTCCAGGATTAGTTACGAATAGACACTTTCCTTGAGATACCAACCTTATCTCTTTGGAAAGCTAATCTTGTTTTCGTCAGACTTTCCTCTTGAAAAGCCACAGAACATTAACTTCGCCTCAGTGAGTTGTCCAATCACCTCATATGACGTCTACCTTGTCACGACCATACTTAGGTGTAGACATTTCTTACCACATCACTACACATCGCCTAATTTTTATCATTATCGCATGCTTCTTTCTCATCAGTTAATCCTTATTGTGTTGCTTACTTCAACGCGAAAGCACTTGGGTTTACACGCTTCTTTTTGCATTATTCTTTCTCCAATCGAATCCCTCATTGTGGGACGTATCTCTCTTATATTTAGTTAAACTTACCTTCTTTGGCGGAGCTCTACTTTAACATGACTCCCTTTTTTGATTAGGGCCTCATAATAAACTTATTTTTTTTTCTTCAATTGTGTTTGGTCAATATCGGGTAATAAGGCGACCAATATTGGTTGAATGCTTTTAATTAAACTGACCACCAATATTGGTTTGGTTGATTTCAGATACCCTTAGACCTAGGTAACTCGACTTAATCCTAAACTAACTATGAACTCTTGTTTATTCAAAATAATTCTTAGATCTGCGTAGGAGAGGTAGCTCAAAAGCGTTGCCCAATAGACCTCTCATTTCAGAAGTAAGACTGAGTAGATAGTTAGGAAGATAAGGTGCAAGCCAAAATTTACTCCTACCCATTTTCAGAGATAGTACAGAGGTTACTTTCTTATGTGCTAACTCTTGGTTGTGAATAAGGGGTCCCACGCTCTCATTGACTCGAGAGGGATTTAAGTTTAATAAATGGACTATAAATCGATTGTTCTATAAAGGATCAACTAAGACTTAAGAAACAAGAGGTAATCTCAGGGGTAAAACAGTATTTTGACCTAGCTGAAATTACGAACAACCCGTGAAAGGTCGATTTATTAATCATGGTTATATTAAGTGGACACAACTATATCTACAGTGAAGACAATATGGCTATGGACTATGGTGCACAGTCCCGTTAGTTAATAAATGTTGGTTAACTAGGTTAAAAAAAAGTTTAGCTGGTTGTTCTAGAAAAAATGTTTAACTAGGTTAATCTTGAATCGTTGGAGCTCATGATTTGTAGGTTTGGAAAATGAGGGATGATGCCAATGGAAAATTCATTGTTAACAAAAAAAAAAAACTCTCTCTCAACCAAAATGTCTCTAAAATTGGTCACAAGTTGGATCCCGCCATTCCGTTCTAAAGCTAGAGGATATGTGTTCTAAGGCTAGAAGGTAGTAAAAAAAAACTCTAACAGTGGTTTATATATTGTTTGTGATCAAATTCATCCACACATTTAAAGGAATTCGAGCTTTAAAGTTATGTTTTCATAAAAGATCAAGTTTGAATCGCATTGAGGGAGCACATAAATTTCTCTAGCAAATGGTTCACAATCTGACGTAACTAAAGAGGGGGTTGAGCTGTTTTCAATCGCAATGAAAAATAAAATGACAAGTAAATTGTAGGAAATCAATATGAAAAGAATCCTAGCCAATTTGGGTTAAACAAAATTCTTTATTCCATGTATTCGATCATGTGTTCATCATTACTAAATTTCTTGGTTACTTTTACCTAACAAAATCAATTGGAAAAATCAATAAATTTGTCCTAATTAACTAATTGATATTAATCAAACCAATGAGAAGAATACAAAATTCAAATTAATATCAATTGCATTAAGATCTAAGACTCGTTGGGTAGAATAATTAGTTTTCAAGCTCTTAACTAAATATTCATGCAAATTCAATTGTAGGTTAGATTGATTCATGCAAGCAAGAAAACTTAACGTATCGCCTCAACAAAGTGTAATCAAGCAATCCCCAAACGTCTAAAACAAGATATAAATCATTTAGAACAAAATTGAAATAACAACCCAAGACATAATCTAGTTCAAAAAATCACACATATATTGAAGTATGGAAAAACCTTAAACAAACCAAGCTAGTGTATAGTACCTTAGCCTATTCTTGATATGTCAGACAAATGGCAGATGTTCGAGTGCATAAGTAGAACTTAAGAGGGAGAAAATTAGAGATAGATCGTGCAGAAGATGGCTAGAAATAGTTCTCCCTTAATCTAGGTAGTGGAAATCAAATTTCTAAAATTTTGATGGTGTCGTGGTGTTAGAGACGACGTTGTGATGCTGACAAAAATTTCACACACTCAAAGTTTGGAGCACAGGGACCTTCTAAGATAGCATCGCGACGCCATGCACTTTTCGATACTAAGGCACCTATTACTTTACACAGTCGCAACACTGCAAGGCTGAAGCCAAATTGGCTTCTTTTCTTCATACTTTTGTTTCGATTGATGCATTTTGATTTCATATTTGCCCAATTAAGCTTCAAATCAACATTAACACCAAATTAAACTCTCACTTCTCTCAAAACCTACAAAACGCCAAATAAGAACATACAATATGGAACATTTTTTAACAAAGCAGAGCCAGATAGCACATTTTTTTTACTATCAAATACCCTTAACATAATCCTTAGTTTTCTCGAGCAAGATAGAATAAAGCACACAGTAGCACCAAGATAGTTTGTAAGAGGCCAAAATGCTTTTCTTATGCCATAATGATAAACGAGAATCAAGCAGGCAATCGATAATATAGTCTAAAGACAAGCAATCAATTGATGTAGAAATTAAAATTCTTTCCTTTACATATATTCATGCATAAATAAGTCTAAAAACCTTTTGCACAAATGTCTGTGTGTCACTGTGTCAGTGTGTGTATGCCCGGTCTCGTATGTGTGTGCGTATTCCATCTTGTAATTTTTTTCTTATTTAGATTTGAAGTATATATTTTGGAAAAGGCTCATTCAAAGCACAAATCATGCTAGGTAGATTTTCTTGGCACTAACATAGAGTCAATTATTTGGTCATGATGAGTACATACATTTTATTAGATGGGAGGTGGGTCTCACCCCAGTCATCGAAGTCGTCTGTGGGCCATGTACCAATTGGGTGTTTAGGGGTGGGGTAGTGGTTAGGATAAAAGATACCAACTTTATTATCTTTATTGAGATCTAACATGCTTTCTTCTGTGCTAGGTTGATGCATGTCACTCGCCTCTTAAACGTTACTAAGGATAGGGTGTTATTGCTTTATGCTCTAGCTAGTGGGTTCTCTATAAATGTGCGAAAGGTTATTTTTTAAGGGATAAGAGTCATAAAATATAATTAAAGAGTACCATTAACTCAAATTCAATTTGGAATCTTAAAAATACGAGTGCATTGAAAAATCAATTACATAAATTATTTTTCTATGGCTAAACATGCTTTAAAAAAATATAAAAAACAGAAAAGAATACTTACTTTCATTGACGACTCTATATCTACCAAACACCAAATTAGGGCACTAGCACTTAGATACCTCTCTATTCTCTGAGTTGAGATTTTGGTTCGTGGGAACCAAAATTGTAAGAAAAATATCTTGTAGAGAATTTTCTTGAGAGAAAACATATGGTATCAAAGACCTTTCTTTCGATGAAAACACTTTCACTCATCTGTCGTATCTTTACCTCCTAGATCACCAGACTAAAGAAGAGGGAGTTAAAGAGAAACTAGGATACATGAAGAAAACCACCCATTACATTAATTTAATTTAAAGTAAAGTAAATTATTAATTAATTAAATCATCTTTAATTAATATTTTATTTAAATTATATTTAAATGAATATCTCTCACATAAACTATAGTTTTAATTTAATAAATCAAATTAAATATCTTTTATTTAATTTAATCCAAATTTGAATCATATTCAAATATAAATTTCTATATGAATCTAATTGACATTAAATTAATATTTGAACTCATTCAAATATTTTATCCTCTCATAAATTAATTTTGAATCATATCCAAAATTAAATTTATATAAAAAGTTTAATAAAAAAATAAACTTTATATTATAATGTATCACCATACATTATAGTAATTCTCAAAGTAAATTTGAACATTTCAAATTACAACCAATATATATAAATCTCATTATACTTTACCAGCTGTAAGGGGACCTAATAATATAATCAATAACATTTATTGGATGAGTGTTCGCACGAGATTTACTGAGAAATTTGATTCATGGTGTTGAACTAGTGTTGATGTTGTATTTTTGTTTATTTGATACGATGTAGTTCGATCTCTAGAATTTGATCCTTTGATTCTCTCTCGATTGAGTGCTTATGCTTGATTTGAGGAAGCAGAACACGTGATGTTCTTGAAGTTGGAGTCTTGGAAGAAAGTCTATATCTTCAAAGGAGCTTCAATCTTGGAGGATGGTCGACTTTAGGAGTTATGGAGTCTTCTAGCTCTTGAGAGAATTCTCTTTAGACCTTCTGGAGTCAAAAAAATTTCATCCCTTACAAATGAGAAGAACTCCTCTCTTTATAGAGTTCTCTAGTGGGCTTTATGGACTTGTGTCTGGTTGGCCCATGGACCAGACCCATGGGCTTAACCACATGAATTTGGGTTATATTTAGTTTTTGGGTTTAATTAAGCTTATTTTTTGGGCTTAATTAAACTTAGCCTAGGTAAATAATATTTAATTGAACCAAAATAATTAACTTGATCCAACGGTTAGGATGAAAATAGGTGACCTTATCAGAATCGACCAATTTATGTCTTCAATTTTGTAATTTGGGATACATATCCATTTTAATTAGTCCCAAATTCAATTATTTGCACTTTTCATCATTAATTTGATAAATTTTGAGATCAATTTGTGATTTTTCTCAAAAATTTCTTATTTAAAAAATGCCCCACTTTTGAGATTTATACATGTATATGGGTGAATGAATCTCGAAAAAAAAATAAATAAGAAGTCAAAATACGAGCATTTTTTCTCAATTCAACATATCAACTTAATCAAACCTTTAATAGTACATTAGTTTGATATAAATTTGAAATAGGGATTGGAATATAGCCAAACCTTAATTAATTTAAGAAAAGTTCAAGGTTTTCTTTGCGATTTAATTTGATTTGAGGATAAAAATTTTAATTTGAAATTTTAAAATAAATTTTGGAACATAACCAAAAATTTAATTTGAAATAAGGATAAGTTTTTTTTATTGTACCTTAATTTGTCTTAAGGATACACAAGAATTTGGAATGACCAATTTTAATTTAAGATAAAATGAGGCCCTCAATCTTGAGATAAAGTTAGATTTATGGTTCCGATTTAAATTTGAGATAAATCAGAGACCATGTATGCAAGTTAATTTGACTTGAATTTTGAATAACCGAAATTTAAAAAATTGGGAATAATTTTTTTTTGAAAAATGATGAAATATTTAAATATTTTAAATAGGCTCAAATAAAAAAAAGTCGAGATTTATTCCAAAAAAATGAAATAAATTAAAATAAGATAAGATAATTGGATTATCTTTTCTTTATTTTTTTAAAAAATCATTCCTATTCCTTTTATGAATAGAGTTTTTTTTTTTAAATGATTAAATATCATTCCTAATCTTTTTTCGAATTGGATTTAATGGTCTTATAAATAGACTCACACATTGACCACTTATTCTTCACTCAGCAACAGAAAGGTATGAAATTTTTTTTTTTCTGTCTGTTTTCGTTTTCTAGTTTTTTTTTTTTTTTTTAGAAAAGAAAGAAAGAGATTTTTTTTTTCAAATTGCTACTAATCATTTTTTTTACTTTATAATATATACAAAATGCTACCTACCTTTAACTTATTGATAACTTTTCTTTTTTTTTCTTTTTTTCAGGGTTATTAACTGTTAGATTGTACAAACTGCAAGAAGGTTCTGTCAAAGGTTAAGGTCCTTCTTTCTTTTTTTTTTTCTTTATTATTATCAATGATTTTTTTAAAGTTATTTCTTTAAATGTCATGGGTAAGCATCTTGGTTTGGTTCTCGATATCCTGGTTTCTAGGTTTGTACATGATAGACGATGCAACTCTATTATAGCGTCCACTGCTTCCACTGCAATACATTGAAGAAGATTATGTCAATGATGATCCTCTTGACTGTGGCACATCGAAGATGGAGATGAAGATCTAATTGGTTATGACACTTCAAAGATGTAGTTGATGACGATCGCAACATGTTAAAGAAGCATATGAAGATCGCACATCAAAGATGCAGATGAAGATCGTACGTCGAAGATGCAGATGATGAACATATGTCAGAGATGCAGATGATGATGGTTGCAGCATGTTGGAGATGCAGATGATGACCACACTTCGAAGATATAGATGATGACAGCTGCAGGACTTCGAAGATACAAATGATAACGGCTACAGCACGTCAGAGATGAAGATGAAGATGGTTGCTGCATGTTAAAGATATAGATGATGATGACTGCAATACGTTGAAGAAGCAGATGAATATCGCATGTTGGAGATCCAGATGATGACAACTGCAGCACGTCGAAGATACAGATAATGATGCTCTCAACTGCAATCACAACACGTATGAATGAGGAAGATGAATTCTATCGACTGTAACACATAGGAGAATATGAAGATGACGATCTTTTCGGCTACAACATGGAAGAAGATGAAGATGAAGATTCTCTCGACTGCAACACATGAGAGAAGAAAATCCTCTCAGCCGCAACACTTAGGAGAAAAGGTACAACTCGCTACTTTGACTTTGCCCCCTTTCTTTTCTGTTGTAACTACTCATGAATTTCATTTTTTATTTGAGATTACATCATAACGATGAAACATAATACCTTTTTTTCTTCGTGCGACTGATCTTAAAGTAAACTTTCAGCTGACAACATACCATTTTTATAACATAGGGATCAAGTCATAACGTAGTTCAAATTTTTTTTGCTGGACTGGACTTAAAGTTTCCTTTAATCTGTCTACGTACCCTTTATAATATAGAGATCAAGTCATAACGTAGTTCAACTTTTTTTTTTCACGTAACAAGATTAACTATCTGTAGTCCATCTTGATCAATGATCCTGTATGTGCCATTTGTATAAACTTCTTTAACAATGTATGGTCCATTCCATTTAGGTGTGAACTTATTTCTTGTGTGCCTTGTTGTGATGATCGATCTTCTTATAGCAAGTACTAGATCATCGACTTGAAAGGAGCGAGGTCTAACATGCTTATCAAAAGCTTTAGACATTCTCGCTTGATAACATTCCAATACTTGATGAGCCTCGAATCGCTTTTCATCAAGTGCTTCTAACTCTTAAAGACACAGCTTCACATTATCTTCAGTAGTCAATCCCTCTTGTACTGCCATTCTTAGCAACGAAATTTCCCTTTCGAGAGGAAGGACAACCTCTACACCGTAAACAAACGAATATGGTGTAGCCCCTGTAAGAGTGCGATGAGTAGTTCGATGAGCCTATAATGCCTCACCAATCCTTTCTTGCCAATCCTCTTTGACTTGGAGATAATTTTCTTCAAAAGATTGTACAATGTTTTGTTGAATGCTTCTGTTAGTCCATTCGCAACTGCGTTGTACATGGATGACTTGTATTGCTTTAACTTAAATCTTTCACATAATTTGTCTATCATGCTATTGGAGAATTGCCTTCAATTATCCATCATGATTTGGTGTGGGATACCATATCGATAGATGATGTGTGTTTGAATAAAGTCTGCCACATTTTCTTTCTTGGCTTCTCTCAAGGGAATGGCCTCAGTCCACCTTTAAAAATAGTCTGTTGCTACTAGTATATAAAAACGTCCTGGTGATGATTTTGGTGTAATGAGGCCAACCAGATCGAGTCCCCAAGTCTCGAACGGCCAAGAAGCCACTGTTGGATGAAGAGGCTCTACAGGCTTGTGTATGAAGTTTGCATGGTATTGACAAGCTTTACAATTCTTTGCATAGTCTATTGAGTCTTGGATCATCTTAGGCCAGTAGTAGTCAATTTTTCTTAGTTGGAATTATAGCTTTGGTCCCGATTGATGTGCTCCATAAATACTGCATGTGTTTCCTTTAGAGCTTTTATCGACTCTTCCTTTCCAAGGCATCGAAGAAAAAGCCCTTCAAGAGAACGACGATATAAAGTTCCCTGTAATAAATGAAGTGCGTAGCTTTTCTTCGTACCTTAGTTTTATGATGGAAATCTTTTGGAAGCTTTTCATGTTCAAGATACTCTATGATGGGTTGACTCCAATCTTCTTCATCAATCAAATTGAATGTTGTCACATTCACTTCCTAACATTCAGACATAACTGGAGGCATAATCCATCGTTGACAGAGTGGTATGTTCAGAGTTACATCATCTGGCATCATCAAGGAAGTGCCTAAATTTACTAATGCACCCGCCTTCTTATTTTCTACTGTAAGGACATGTTCTAGTGTCACACTATCGAATCTTTCCATCAATTGTCGAGCATAAGCGAAGTATGGCTTCAAGTCTTCATGTTTCACATCATATTGGAGCGAGAGTTGATTGATTATAACTTTGAATCGCCATAAATCTCTATGAGTGATACTCCGATTTTCAATGTCATTTGAATGCCAATTATCAAAGCCTGATATTCAGCCACATTGTTTGAACACAGCTCAGCGAGTGCAAAGCTATAAGGTAACATATACTTCTCAAAAGAAATGAGGATGATCCTGCCCCAGCACCACTTCTTCGCGCTGCACCATCGAAGTACATAGTTCACGATTCTAGAACTTCCGTGAAGAAAACCTCATTGTCTAGTAGGTCTGCACATAATTTCCAATCCGAAGGAATTAGGTGGTCTGCTAACGCTTGCCCTTTTTTATCGCCTTTTGGGAAATATAGACAATGTCGTATTGTTAAAGTAGAACTTCCCATTTGGATAAGCGTCCAGAGATAATTGGCCTTGATAGAACATACTTTATAGGGTCTGCTTTTGTCACTAGATGAACCGTGAAGGCCTACATATAATGCCTCAACTTATCAATGGCAAAGAAAAGTGTGAGACACATCTTCTCGATGGGAGAATAGTTAACTTAAGCCCCAATTAATCTTCTGCTTAGATAATAGAGAGCACGCTCCTTTCCCTTTTCCTCCTCTTTTGCCAGTAAAGCTCCTAAGGACCCTTCTTGTGCAACAATGTACAATATTAATGGCTTTCCAGGTATTGGAGCACTTAGCAATGGGGAGTAAGCAAATATTTCTTTATGCTATCCAAAGCATTCTTACAAGCCTCATCTCACACAAAAGTTTCTCCTTTCTTCATTAACTTTTTAAAAGGTTGACACCGACCAACCAGGTTAGCGATGAACCTTTGGATGTAAGCCAATCGTCCTGAGACTTCTTAGGTCGTGCAAAATCTTAGGTCTTGGCATCTTCTCAAAGACATCAATCTTGGACTGGTTTATTTCTATCCATCGATGCCTTACAATGAAACCAAGAACTTTCTTGAAGTCACACCAAACGCACAATTGAGAGGGTTCATCCTTAGTTGATACTTTTATAAGCGGTCGAACACAACTTTTATATCCTTCAAATGGTCTTGTCTTCTCTTTGATTTGACTGCAAGGTCATCAACATAACATTCGACATACTTATGCAACATATTATCAAACACTTTCTGCATGGCACGTTGATAAGTAACACCGATATTTTTCAATTCAAAGGGCATCACCTTGTAACAGTATATTCCCTTTGGAGTTCTAAAAGCTGTCATTTCTTCATCTGAGAGCGCCATTCGTATTTGATTATATCCAGATGACCCATCCATAAATGAAAACGCCTTGTGTCCAGTAGTTGCATTAACCATGATTTCTATGATGGGCAAAGGAAAATCATCTTTAGGGCATGCATTATTCAGGTCGCGAAAGTCTACACAAATGCAAAGCTATCCGTTCTTTTTTCTAACAGGACAATGTTTGCTATCTACATTGGATACTTGACTTCTATTTTGATTTGAGGAATAAGCTTCGATCAAAAACGTCGTTATGCTTGTTTAATCGATCGATACCCAGGTTTGATTACAAGATGATGGACTACTACTTTTGGATCAAGTCCTGGCATCTCTTTAAATGACCAAGCAAAGATGTCCCTATATTCGATGAGCAAACTCATATATTTATTCTCCTCCTCATTAGAGAGGGATGCACTAATGAAAGTCAGGGGTGGTTCCTCTATTGTACAAAGGTTCACCTCTTTTAGCTCATCTACAGTAGATTGGCCACCATCCTCTAAACTCTGTGGGGCATCTTTCGCGTCTTCTTCATGAGTTTTCGTCTCTGATTCCTCAATAATGGTGATGTGATGACATGAAATTTTACCTTCCCCTTGTTCTGACTCGTCCTTTTCAAAATTTATTAGTATAACATTATGTCTTTTTACCTTCAACGAACTTTGACTTGTATTGAGAGTAACAAAGGTTTTGCTTTTCATTCGAGAAGGAACATTACTATGAATTTCTCCCTCTCCTTTTGTCTTACAAGAAAACTCCTTACTATGACAATTCTCGATGCCTGTATGCTTAATTCGATGCCAAACTGACGCATGAGATGTTGGTTCCTTCTTCTTTGTATCCATGCTGAAACCAATGTTGACATGTAAGACTCCATCCCTGAGACAATTAAAAATTAGAGTATGGGGTGCTTGTACATTTTTCTTTTTAGACACACCTAGCCTTTCAAAGGTTGATGGCCTTGTAGCTGTCGAGGCCTGACACATGTTTTTCTCCTTTAAGGAAGTCATAGTTAGCCTTTGAAAGATCGAATATCACTCAAGGCTCGATACTGATTGGTGACTTTCTCTTTCTGCCTGTGTCATGCTTAGTCTTTCAAATACTAGGGGGACTACAACAGGTGATCTAATTCGATCAAATGCTGAGGTTCTCTGATTATTGCCTTCTTTTTCATCTGTACCGTCAACCTCCTCTATGGTTATATGATTACTGTCAACCACTCTTTTCTTTCCTTTTCTAGTTATATGGATTGACTTGGCGACTTGTATCTGAGTCCTTTTCTCGACACGGGTATAACATATTCTTTTTGTAAAAGCTTCTTTTGAGTTGAGGAGAGCTCAAGTCGGTCATGAATTTTCAAACTTGTAAGTGGTCCTTGAGTCTATGACATGAAACAATATGGTTGCCTTTAGGTCGCAAATTGTGAGTTCTAACCGTATCATGCCTATTGCTCTTTGGCTACCCTGGTTAAAACCTTAAATTACCATCTTGCTATTTGAGAGCTCGCCCATCAAGATGTCTAATTGCCTTATAGTCTACTTCGGTATTATGTTAACAGCTGATCCATTATCGATGAGAATTCGATCGACTCTCTGTTCTCGAATGTATCCAAAAACATACAAGGATCTATTATGGAGTTTGGATCCCAACAAAAAATCCTCATCTAAGAAGTCTGTAGACATACAATAAGGAGCACTCTCATATGTCACAGTCGGTGTACTTAAACTTGATGCTCTTGAATTTAACAATGCATCAATAAGGATGGTTTTGGTCTCTTGAGGAAGTGATAACAAATCCTCCACATTGAGCCTTGAAAGTTCTTTTGACACTCCCTCCTCTTCTAATGATCTTGGAGGGATTATTTCTTCCTCTGTTGTGTTGATAGCATGACATGCTACGACTTTTGAGTCTTCATCCTGATGATCACAAAGAAAGCCTTTTGGAAGGAAGTTTGCCAAGGTTACTAAGTGCTGAGGTAGAGAGAGATCCATGTCTTCCTCCAGTACGAGCTTAAGCTTTTGAGTCTTCTTCTTTTTTTATTCTTTTGAGCTTTATTTCCTCTTCTATAGTTTTGGTAGGAGCGAGACTCTCTTTGGATCGGAGTCGACTGTCTTTTCTTCCGATGGGTCACAATTGGACCAAGCTTTCCCTTTGTTCTAAAATCAATCTCAACGAAGGAGACTCTGAAATTATTGTCACTGCAGTATGGTTTGTTTGAGTTACTTCCTCCAAATCTAGCTCGATCTTTTTCTTGCGAGCCAACCTAAGAATTAGCTCCTTCGGCATGAAACATTTCTCTACCAGATGACCGATGACCCGATGATACTTGCAGTAGTTGGGATCATCTACCTTTCCTGCTTGCTCAGGTCGCTTACATTCTGGCAACTGGATCAGCTGCTTCTCCAGTAGTTGCTCTAGCATGTCTTCGATATCTGAATCAAGAAATGGGTAAACTTTTTCCTATTTTTCTTTTAAAGATAGATGTCTTCTCTCACTTTCATCATTCTTCTTCTCAGGTCTCGCTTCCTTTCCTGTGGAGAACTTTAACGGAATCGTGTTTACAGCCATAGATTCTTTCACGGTGCTCTTCACTATCTTTTCAGCACCCTTCATCTCTTTCTTATCTTTCTTTACTTCAGGAACAAAAAATCTTTAGTTCCTCTGCTGGCGATGCTCAACTCTATATCATAAGCTCGAGTTGCCAGTTCTTCAAATGTGCGAGGCTTTATTCCCTACAAAATGTAGACGAGTCCCCAATGCATGTCTTGGGTGCACATTTCTACAACTGACAGTTCAGTAAGTCGATCTTTACAGTTAAGACTTAGAACTCTTCATTGATTGATGTAATCGATGACTGGTTCTCCCTTCCTTTGTTTTGTGTTTGTAAGCTCCATCATGCTCACTGTGCGCTTGGTACTGTAAAAGCGATTAAGGAATTCCTTTTCATGTTGTTCCCAACTGCCAATGCTTTCTGGCTCGAGATTGGTATACCACTCAAAAGCATTTCCTTTCAAGCTTCGAATAAACTGTCTGACTAGTTGATCTCCTCTTGATCCTGCATTCTCACATGTTTTGACGAAGTGAGCAACGTGTTGTTTAAAATTTCCTTTTCCATGAAACTGCTGGAATTTTGGAGGCTGATACCCAAGCGGCATTTTCAAGTTGTCAATTCTTTTGGTGTATAGCTTAGAGTGCATAAAGAAGTATGAGACGGGCCTTCATACTAAGCTCTGACGGAGTTTGTGATCATATCTTGTAATTGTTGAACTGAAAGAGAGGCCACAGGAGTTTATTGTTGTTGTGGTTCATTTTCTTGCACCATGTTCTTCCCTTTGTCACCAGCTTTAATAATGGGAGTTTGACTCGATTTAGCAGTTTTACGAGTCTGCATCTGCTCTTTTAAAGCTGTGATTTCGTGATCTCGTTCATCAACAACCTTCCTCAGGAGATTAATTTTCCTTTCCATCTCTGCCATGGCAGCCTCGGTCATTACATCAGCCATCATGACAGACATCACATCAGAGTGTGCTTCTTTCTTTGACCTGCTAGAAGCAATATCAGAATCATTATATAGAGGATTTTCCTTGATTATAATTTTAGCTTTAGGAGATTCCATTAATAGCTTAAGGATGCTCTGCGCGATGGTGGAACATTGATCTTGCTCTTGGTCGATCCTCTTAGAACGACTACGGATGACAGGTCTCTTGTAGGTTTCGCTTGAAGCTGAAGATTTAGATGCAACTTTCTTTGATGCCATTGGTTTTATTGTAGATTTAGATGAAAAGAGAGAGATGAGAGGTAGAGATGGTCTCGTAGGGCGTGCCAATTTGTTCGCATGAGATTTTCTGAGAAATTTGATTCATGGTGTTGAACTAGTGTTGATATTGTATTTTTGTTGATTTGATACGATGTAGTTCAATCTCTAGAATTTGATCCTTTGATTCTCTCTCGATTGAGTGCTTATGCTTGATTTGAGGAAGCGGAGCACGTGATGTTCTTGAAGTTGGAGTCTTGGAAGAAAGTCTATATCTTCAAAGGAGCTTCAATCTTGGAGGATAGTCGACTTTAGAAGTTATGGAGTCTTCTAGCTCTTGGAAGAATTCTCTCTAGACCTTCTAGAGTAAAAAAAATTTCACCCCATACAAATAAGGAGAACTCCTCTATTTATAGAGTTCTCTGGTGGGTTTTATGGGCTTGAGTCTGGTTGGTCTATGGATCAAACCCATGAGCTTAACCACATGGATTTGAGTTATATTTAGTCTTTGGACTTAATTAAGATTATTTTTGGGCAATCAAACTTAGCCTAGGTAAATAATATTTAATTGAACCAAAATAATTAACTTGATCCAACTGTTAGGATGAAAACAGGTGGCCTTATCAGAATTGGCCAATTTATGTCTTCAATTTTTTAATTTGGGACACATGTCCATTTTAATTAATCCCAAATTCAATTATTTGCACTTTTCATCATTAATTTGATACATTTTGAGATCAATTTGTGATTTATCTCAAAATTTCTTATTCAACAATGAGTCTTGAACAGTATGTAGAGACATACAGGGATCGATATTTTAGATACAACTTAAAGGGTTTATAGTATAGGGATAAGTGTGGGCACCTTATATTGGTAACACTATGGATACGACTCACTTTGTATTTGATACAACGCAATGATCTAAGACTCATCCAATAAATGTTATTGATTATATTATTAGGTCTCATTCCTAGCTCGTAAAGGATAATGAGATTTATTTATATTGGTTGTAATTTGAAATGTTCAAATTAACTTTGGGAATTAGTATAATGTATGGTGATAAATTATAATATAAAGTTTATATTTTAATCAAACTTTATTATATAAATTTAATTTTGAATATGATTCAAAATTAATTTATGAGATATAAAATATTTGAATCAGTTCAAATATTAATTTAATGTGAATTGGATTCATATTAAAATTATTGGATATGAGAGAAATTTATATTTGAATCTGATTCAAATTTAATTTAAGTTAAATATAAAATATTTAATTGGGATATTTTTAAAAATAGCAAAATAAACTAAAATATTTACAAACTATAGCAAAATTTTGGATTCTGTTACTGATAGTCTCCTTCACTATAGCCTATCAATGACTATCAGTGATAGAATTTGCTATAGGTTGTAAATATTTTGTAAAATCTACTATTTTTAAAAAAAAATTATTTAACTTAGCTATTAATTAATTGGAGAATTAATTAATAGTTTTGTTTAATTTTAATTAATTAAATTTGATTTAATTAAATTAATTTAAAACTATAAGATATTGGGCGAGATATTGATTTATGAAATATTAATTAATTATGGTTTAATTAACTATTAATTGATTACTTAATTAATTAGTTGATTTGAAATTCTATTAATTTAACATTTTTTAAATTAATAGAATCTCAGGATTCTCTTCTATTCGCTCAAGGAAAGAGAGTTATAAATATGCATAAGAAAAACAGTTTTTCTTAATTAAGTCAATGATTTTGCTCAATACAAGAATAGTTTCTATCTAAAAAATTTTCCATCTCAATTGATTTTCACAAATCAATCTCATCCCAAAGGATAGGAAGGTCTCTGATGGATGATGTCTTAATTTGGAATTTTTGTAGATTCAAAGGCGTCAATCTATGTAAGTTGACATTCTCTTTATCTTTTAACTTAAAAGCATGTTTAGCCTTTAAGTTATGATAATAAAATTTGTTTCTGCATTATCTTGCCAATGTATTGATATTTTGGGATTCCCAAATTAAATTGAGGAATGGTTTTGTAAAATCTTCTCATTCGTAGGGTTTTTATCCCTTCAGCTTGTAAGTACAAGTATGTATTGTACTGAAAAGAATTTGGGAATTTGCAACATTGTCCAACTTCTGGTGAGTCTCGGTACAAGGTTAGTGCTAACAAGGAAAAAAATATACATAAGGTATTGCACCACTTTCCATTAATGCCGAGATTAAAGCAATTGTTTGTAACACAAGAAGGTTGGTTTGACATGAGATGCATTTGGAATTAGCTTCAGATGAGTTTAATCTGTTTGGAAATATGAGTACCTCGTATAGTATGTGGCCTGTGGTGATAGTCTCTTATAATTTGTCACCTTAAAAATGCATGAAAGAGTCCAACTTCATCATGTCATTGCTTATACCTAGTAGGAAAATTAATATTTACCTATAATCGTAGATTGAGAAATTGAAAGAGTTATGGACTTTTAGTGTGCGTACTTATAATCTCTCTTATCGATCAATTCTTTCAATTGTATGCAACCTTGTTGTTGACAATTAACGACTTTTCAACGTATGGTGAGTTATCTAGATGGAGATGAAAGACTATTAGGCATGTCCCATATGCATGCAAGATAACCGTCATTCGAGATAAGAGAAAAAATATCTTGCATAGGACATCGACTTTATCTTCTAGAGAACCATAACTGGCGTAAAAGTAGTTATATTATAGAGAGGTAGAGCGTAGGCCTCCTCCAGTTGTAAGAAATGGACATGATTATCTTAGAACAACTGGATTCGTTGGATTTTGCAGTTTTGAGTAAACATCCCTCACTAAAAGATAAGTAAAGAAAGCAAGCTCTCAAATCGACTAAGAGAAGTATCTTTTTCAAACTTCCTTCTTGGTTCAGACTACTATTATGTCATAAACTGGATGTAATGCATATTGAAAAAAAAAATATTTCTGACAATGATAACTTGTAGAAGTACAAGTTATTATGGCTTTTTAGATAGAATAATGGAACCAAAATGAGTAAAAAGTGTATCAAAAAGCTTTACTTATGTTGTAAATGCATAAATATTTAGAAATACACTTAAAACAAGCACCCATGTCTATTTCACCATGTTTTAGTGTCTTAATGTAGGCTAAAGAACAGAAAAACAAGATAGCAAATTGTAGAGGAAATCGCACAAAGGATAGGAGAGAAGACCACATTAGAACGAGAGAAGAGGTTCTCTAAAAGACAAAAGTGGTAGATGGAGTGATGTGACTTGACGACAGAGGCAACTTTCGACGCTGACATCCTCAGAAGATTAGATTTCCTTCCTAAATGTACCTATAAAAGGTAGCAACGTCTGAATGGACTGCCATCTGTACACCTAAAGAGGTGGGTAAAGTCTTAAAGCATTGGTGATAAGAAATAACCTTCCTACCATCTGTAAAACATTTCTTCATCTTCTCCAGTCATTCTGCAGAGTGAAAGCTTGTAGTCTGATTGAAGAAGATCTCATTCCCCCTATCTTTCCCTAACTTGTAATATTATTTCTATTCTTTCCATTTTTATATTTCTTACATTGTATGTGTTTATATTGTACAGTAGTCGAAATCCTACATTCTTTAATACAATGTATATTTATACATTTTTCAATATCCATCCATGCATCTACTGTTCATTTGTCCTTGTGTTTTTGGTAGTTTAGGTTTATGATAAGTTTTTTATAAGAAGTTTTATTTATAATTGTTATCGCATTAGTCGAGCTACTTTCATCACTTGGTCAATATATATCACTAACTACCTGAGAGGACAAACTCCACCTTGGAGAGATAACTTCCATCATTTGTGTCCCCCTAACAGGAGAATGAGTGTGGGTATTAGGCATTAAGAAGCTGTCACCCTTATGCAAAGCTCTATAATTCTTATAAATAAATTCTTCTAGATATACCTTATGTAGCTAGACTTAGTCATTTGGATCTCAACGAGACTAAGTTTTGCGTTTAAAAACTCTGGGAGGAGCTTACCTTAATCATATACTAGTTAAGTAAGTCATATCATATTAAAGCTTTCATATACTTTATTCGCCTGGTAGCACTAGACATTCCTTCACCCCATTCTTCCATATAAGTTAGTTCATTCTTGCACCCCATTCTCACAACCACCTTCATTAAATTACCTTTACAACATTCTCTAGTGTACATAAGTAGATATAGGTTAAACCTACACTCTTTCATATTGTATAGTTATTCTTTTATACCACCTGATTGGTACGTAGACTCTAGAACTAAGTTTTGATATCAATTTCCTGCGTTCAACCATGGATCATCATCGAAAACCTATTGTTTCTCTCACAGTTAGACAAACAATAAGAAAACTTGTACATAATGAGGACTTTGAAGTACATGATGAAAAGATCTTTATCAAGCATTTTATATGGAATGATACAGATCAATGACACGTCATGTAGAACGAAACATCAACATAGGCAAGAACACTATTTCCCAAGTCTCTAAATCTTTATTGCTTAAAAGTAGATAGGCATGACACTGCATTTTACCTCTTTTCTAAGTCTGTGGAGTGGCCAAACTAAGTCAAGTTGCAAGCACTGTTCAGTCGCATTGAATCCTAAGCAAGTAAAACAACAAGCAAGTTTTGGCATTGTTGTCGAGGAATTAATTTTTTAAACTTAGAGTAGGGTTTCATTTTGATTTTGGGCAACACATTTGATTATGGTGAATCATGCATTCAGCTAAAGATCCCGTGAAAGGTTCAGGTTACAAGAGTAATCTATGATTACTTGGACCAGCCCCAAGTTAGGCGTATCTTTCTGCAAGTGACCAATAGGAGACTTAATGAATGCGTTTAGTCGCAAATGAAGTTGGGAACCTATGAGGTCTTAAGAGTCCAATCCATTAAGTTTAGAACTTATATGAAGGCATCAAACAAAGTGTCTACTTGATTAGTTTAGTAAGATATATATCTTAGCTAACTATGCGAAAGGAGATACATGGTGAGTAATTTGCATATAATGATCATGATCAATGACTTAATGCATAGAATCAATTATGCACATATACAACCCTAAATTCGAATAAAATCAAGCAGATAACTTGGTTGGTACATTATTGAATATTGAAGGAAAAATGAAAGATACCATGAATGCTCGGTTGGACCTACAAGATTTGAAAATAAGAAAGATTTACACCTACTAGAAGTCGGTAATAGATTTGTGAAGCCACATGCAATGTACATGCGTTGACTAATAGTAAGCGAGTTGGGTTTTGCAAGTTTCTAAAATTAGTTAAGTTTCTTGATAGATTTGTTTCTAATATTTCATGATGCGTGAATGATGACAGAGACAAGAAAATATCATGTCTTAAAACACACGATTGTAATCAAATGTAATCATATATCATAATCATATGACAGAGACATGATGTGGTTTTTTCATAACTTGTGCTCAAGAATGATACGAATAAGTGATTTGAATCGATTGTAATCATGTATCATAATCATTAGTAAATGGCAGAAAAAATATTCTTACATAGCTTCTTTGACATAATGATACACCTTGTCATTCTCCTACCATATGAAATCAATGTTAGTTCAGTTAGTTATAGTTAGATGTATCTCATTGAAAGAAGTCTACGCACGTTAAAATAATTTGTCCGAAACAAAGCAAGTCCTGAGGGGTCTATTGTAGAAACATATGTGATGAATGAATTAGAGGCTTTTTGTTCGAGATATCACTACAATAAATAGGACTTATCGCGACACACAAAACAACGTCCCTTAAACCTGCATTGGTGTAAATCAACCTTTAACGACGTCGTGCTCTCAATGTTATCATAAAGGACTTTCCGTGCGCACAACTCCTTCACATTGTAGAATGTTTAATATATAAAATATGATTTTAACTTTCTGCGATGTTGCGAGGTCACGCGTTGCGAATTCGTGAGATTTTGCGATGTCTCTACATCCACGTTGCAAAAAGCGGAGATTTAAATTCGTAGACTAAACTTTTCGCGATGTACAACTCCTTCACATCTCGAAATGTTTAATATATAAAAATATGATTTTAACTTTCCGAGACATTGTGGGGCCACGCATCGCGATACATTATATTTCACGATGTCTCTACATCCACATCGCAAAACGTGGAGATTTAAATTTTCAGACTAAACTTTCTGCGATGCTGAGAAGCTTCCACGTTGCGAAAAGTTTGCATCGTTTAAACTTTTCGTAACGTGGAGCCACTAACGTCGCAGAATCCCGATAATCTACAAAGTCGTAGATACCCTCATTTTGCGACATTTTTGAAGAGTTCGCAGAAAGTCCTGTCTATTTAAACCCATTTTCCATTCGGTGATCTCACGATGATTTAAACAAAATTTTTAGAGAAAGAGGGAGAAATCAATCGAGGAAGAGCGGGACGTTGTTGTTGTCTATCTGTTGTGGCCGTCGACGTTGACGCCCATCATCTTGAGGTCATTTTTTCTTGTATTTTTTCACATTTGTGTGTTATGTGTATGTATATGTAAATATATATGTTTAGGGTTATGTATATA
>JBBPDI010089791.1:0-12271 GCA_037974545.1 Cucumis variabilis
CCATATTAAGGTGTGATTGGTCACCCAAAGAGAAAAAAAATGGTCTACGTAAATTCATGAGATTTAAGTTCGGGAGTTATCTTTTAAACTAAATTATAGGGTTCACAAAACAAAGTTTTTTATCTAGATATTTTTTTTTTAAAATGTCCTATGGTTATCAATTCACATCGAAGAAAATAAAACATAAACATGAATTGATAATTATGGGTGGCATAAGAGCCATTAGAAAAATAATTTTTTTTTTGTTATAAAAGATATTTTTTATATTCACCTTATGAATATTGAAATGCCAAACTTTGATATTTTAATCTCCATCATAGGTGTTTAAGGAGAAATTTCATATATCTAAGAATTAATAAATTCATAAAAAACACTACTCAGTCTCATTTAAAATATGAAATGTGTTTATAATTTCAAAGAAAATCTATTAATTAAATTTTAAATGGAGAAATTTTATGTATTCATGGAATTTAAATTATAAAATCCATAAAAAACGATACTTTTTCTCCAATTTAGGTTTTTATATTTAAATTGAAAAATAAATAATAATAATAATGACAAAAGATTGTGAAATTTGAGAAATGCGTGTGAAATAAGGTAATATGTTGAGATAAAATAATATAGAGATAAAATAAATACATAAAATAAATACAGACATGCATGGAAAATAATTAATTAATGTCAGGATGCAAAATAATTAATTAATACAGTAAGATGCAAAATAATTAATTAATACAGCAGAATGCAAAATAATTAATTAATGCAGTAGGATGCAAAACAATTGATTAATGGAGTACGATGCAAAAATATAATTAATCCAGGCAAGTCAGGCCAGAGTAATTAACACATGATTTCAAGATGTCCATAATTAATTGATGGGAACACATGATGTCAAGATGTCCCCTAATTAATTAATGGGATGCCGTCAAATAATTAAAATGATGCTAATTAATTAATGCAGATGCAAATAATTAACTACAAAATGCCAAATGGGTGACAAGTAATTAAGCAGCATGCCAATTAATTAATGTAAGATGCAAATAAATAACACAGTAGCAAAATGGATGCCAAATAATTAATACAAGATGCAAATAAATAGAGAATGAATGCCACAAATAATTAGCGAGATGTAAATAATTAAATGCAGGATGTTAAAAATTAAAAAAAATGAATGTGATGCTAATTAATTAATAGGTCAAATGGGTGCTGACAAGTAAGGGTTTCACGATGCTAATTAATTAATAGGTCGCCAAATAATTAAAACCTAATAATTAAGGCGAGATCACAATATGCACACAAATAATTAACTCAGAATGCAATGCCAATTAATTAATTAATAAAAAAAGGTCGATTAATTAATATGCTAAATAGAAAATGGGTGCTGCCAAATACGGGATGCTAATTAATTAATCAAATAATTCAAATGCATAATTAACAGAGTAGCAAATGAGTGTCAAATAATTCAAATGAATAATTATTAATTAATGCAGCAAATGAATAATTAATACAGAGGGCAAATGCGTACCAAATAATTATCGCAATGAATCATCAATCATTAAATTGACTTAAATTTTTTAAAAAAAATCTTACCTGGCAAACAAGCTTGACTTATTCTTTCTCGATCCTCTCAAATTCTTCCAAATCACCACCAAATAAAAATACATTTTTCTCTCAAAATCTCTGAGAAATCTCTCCCTCCTAAAAAAATCTCCTCATTCTCTTTTTATAGGCTAAGGTTTAGGGCAAGATTGATAGTTTATTTTTTAGATTATTAAGTGAAGTGAAGTGAAAGACTACGGAGAGAAGGTGGGAGAGTGGGACAAAGTGAGAGAGTGGGAGAAAGTGAGAGAGTGTGGTTGAATGAACGTGGTGACGAAGAAAAACAAAAATAGGGGTGGTTGAGAAAGAATAAGGAGAGGAAACAACCATTTCTTATTTTTATTTTTTATTTTATTAATTTTTTTAAATTTTGTTTTTTTTATTTGTTGTTTTCTAAAACATAAATTTAAGATTTAAAATTTAAAATTTAAATTTAAATTTAAATTCAAATTCAAATTATTTTATAAAAATAAATAAATAAATGAAAAAATAAAAAAATGTAGGACAAAATACGGTATCTACACGTATATAATGACATTTTTTTATCATATATTCCTCTATTACTACATTTTTTTTAGAATAAAATACATGTCCTGTTCTTTTTGCCACTTTGCCATTACAATAACCAATTCAATCACAAAGCTATAATAAATCACACCCATATGAAAACAAATAGTCAACAATCTAATATATATATACACACACACACACATTATGGTACACTTTGTAATATTCGTACATTAGGATTGACTAATAACCATTTTTTTTGTTAAATGTAGTTTACATACAAAAAGAACAAATATTGACATCTTTAGCTACCAATAAACCTAAAATAAGTACATTGGAACAAAGATTTTGCTACCAAACATACAAAAAGTCTTATATCAATCAATTGTTCCAAGTTGGCTTCACTGCTCCAATGAATTCTTCCAAACTTAGTAAGAAAACACAATCTCATTTTAGAGTATGACTAAAGAACATTTTCAAAACAAATCAATTCACAAGTAAACAAAAACAAGAAGAATGTTTTTCATCTGTACCTCTTGCTTGTATTTTTCTTCTCCAACCAACCACTCCTTCACTTTTGTATCAAATGGAAGATTCATAATCCAACTCAAAGTGCTTGATTGTGAAAGATTTCTCCCTCACTTGATTTTTCCATATCTTGTGCATATCTTCATTAATTTTAAGCATAGCCTGCCATATAATGGAGTAAAATTGAAAGCTAATACAAGAATAAATGTATTTCGTGGAATTGAATTTTGTATAACGGATATAGTCTCTAATATTTACTCAGTTGATGCTTTCTCTTAAATACAAATTCAACTTTTAGAAGATGATGATCTTGAAGTTGATAAGAACTTGCACGTTTTAAGAGCTTTATAGAAGTTTGAATCTTCAAATCTTCAAAACTTCAATTCTTTAGAGCTTTATGTAACGCTCCAAGCCCAGGATTCAGACCAAGATTTAGAATTCAGATCTCCGACATTTTCCTGCATCCCCTACGGCCTGGCAGCATCAACATCATTCTTACTATCCTTAAAGGCTTATTAGAGTGAAAGTTCTCTCCACAAACCAGCACGAGTTCTTTTAGCATGCTTTGTCCTCATTCACATGCATCATAGGAATATTCTTAAGAGGTCATCCAACATAGAATTGCTCCAATCTAAGCACGCTTAACTTTGAAGTTCCTATGATCGAGCCACCAAAAAGGAAGGTATACCTTGTTGGTATATGTATTAACTTTTAATTCTTTCTTAACATTACTTTCTTGTCCTCAAGATCCCTCTTATTCAGATGTGATATCAGTTCATTCATATTTTCCTCTTAATCTTGGACGTTACATGCTCACTAGCTTCCGCTTGGTTCATCCCCTAACCACATCTTAATGGAGAGGTTCCACTCTGATACCATTTGTAACGATCCAACTTTTCTACCTAAGCTGAAGTCATTACTTTTGTAAACACGATATTTTTTTGGTTTATTTTATTTTTTTATGTGAAAGGAATAAAAGAAAAATGGAAGTTAAGTATATATATTATATTTAATGGTTTTTATTAAATAAAATAAAGAGAAAAGAAAAGAAAAAGGGAAGAGCGGTGCTTTGCCTATAAAAGAAACCTTCCGTCGCCATTCTTCTTTCAAACATTTCTTCACCATTTGTGCACCAAATTTCTGAGGGACTTCAAAGGGAAGAAGATTGAGAAAGGAAGAAGAAGAAGTTCAAGAAGTGTTTGTTGAAGAAGACAAGGAGTTTGAAAGACCAACTTCTCTATAGTTCACTAAGCACATCTCTGGTTTTTTATTGATTTTGAGCTACACAAACAGAATTAAGAGGTAAGGTTTAAATTTACTGAAAGCTAATTCATTCTCAAACAAATTTTATGAAGAAAGCTTGAGCAAATTCTAATGTTCATTAGGTGAATATTGATAAAGAAAACATGGCAGGTGGTTTTCACGTGGAATCAGGAGATCTCTAGTTCTTTTTTTGTATTTCAGCGTGTACCAGTGGATTTAGGATCTCTATTTAGTATGGTTGGTAATATTATTCAATTTACTACAACTTTTATGAAGAAGTCATGAACCAAAAATGACTAAAAATAAGTTAAATTGTAGGGACAAGTTAAAGGGGTTGTGGTACGCACGATTGTTGGAGTAGTTCAGTTTCGAGGGATACTTGAGATTATACACATGGAATCAGATTTATATGTCTTGAGGTAAGTTTTAGAGGACCTCAAAATTAAGATTTTGACATAAATAAATCTCAGTTTGGTTAAGTAGTGGAAGAGTTATAATCATTTGAATGTTTTGCTGCGAATGTGAAAAATTTTGACAAATGTGTCAAGTATGGTTTATTGTTTTTTTTATGGATAGACTTCTTTAGCATTATCCTTAATGAGCCATGTAAAGCATAGCATTTGAAGATCATATTATTTAGGTTTCTAATACTTGGTTCTGGTTGTTTGACAGGCCAAGAGGAAATAGGTTGGATTTACACATCAGGAAACTAGTTTTAGACTGTGAGTGACCAAAACCAGTTTTGAAAATATTTTTTTTTCTCCTAATTATTAATTATGATTGACTAGTCTACACATTTATTTACAAGCTTTGCAAATTATTTGAATTCCATGATTATTTTCAAGTATGAGTTTCCAGACTAGATTTCTTAATAAAAATTTATGCTAGCATGTGATTATCGAATGTCTGAAAGTATTTGAACCACTGTGTTTCAAACAAAGCATGAGTTACCAAGTTTTGTTTTAAGAAGTACAACTTTTCACGAACAATCTAAGTAAGCTTGAGCTTTACGAAAGATAAAGATAGAAGACATGTTTTAATGTTTTCGTATGATTTTTCTATGTTTCCATTAACTACATGAGTGAGGTGTTGAGCCCGAGGTTATATGGTACCGTGTGCACATAAGTTAGATTTTGTTGTTGACGTTGAGTGTACTCCGTAACAATGATGCTGTCGTGAGTGCTGGGCGGGTCCCAGTACATCGTAGAGCTTGTAAATATTTGTTGTACTGGGTGTGTCCTACACAACGTAGATTTGTCATATTAGTTAAAATATTTTGATATACTTGATATGCCTTGCTAGATTTCAATGACGTATATACTGAGTATTTGAGGAAAGTATTCTTATTATTATATGTCTACGTTTATGACTTGTATAAACAGATCTATATTTATAAGCTTTCACATGCTCTTACCTTTAAATTTCTAGTTTTTAACTGAGTCACTTATTGAGCTTTATAGCTTACCCTTTCAAAATGTTTTACCCATTTTTCAGGTAGAGATCGAGTTTTCGGTGCCTGATAGACTGTCTTAGCCTGTTGAAGCTCCGATAACAATTGTCATTACGTGGTTAGAGTTGTGCATAAAGTCTATTGTGTTATGATGTATATATCTTAGTATGATATAGATACTCTACAGTTTGTGTAAGCTTTAGGAGCTGCGGTTGTATAAACCTTTATTTGTTATGTTTTGGTTAAGGTGTCTCCAGGTTTACTCGTAAAATTAGTTATTTTTAGGCTACACTTCATGTATGTATATGTGTAGTCTAGGATCCGTTGTGTTATGTTGCATGTACAATAGTTTATATACTAGATTAATTAGCAAGTTTATCACGTTAAAGATTTCAGCAGAGTCGACAGATACAGGTAGAGAAAAGCGTTATCGATCGACTTCACGCCGTCTTTTTGTCTAAGCTAGCAGGTAGTCCGGAAGAGGGTGTGACGACTTGAGCACAAAACAATTTGTGACACAAGAGATAATAAATTTTATATGAAACAATAACGAAAATCAAAGAAAACTTTATTTGAGTCCTATTTTTCTTAAAAAAAATAAAATTTCTAAAGTACTATTTATAAAGTACTTAGAAACAACCTGTTCTAAATGTGAAACTCATTTTAAATTCTTAAAATTGGAAAACTGTGAAAACACTAAGCAAAAGCAAATTTTGATGAGAGTTCCCCTATTACCTTTGGTCTGTCTCTCGTATTACCTTTGCCTGAAAAGTTTAACATAAAAGGATAAGTATGAATATACTCAGTAACTCACTGTTGGTCTTATTAGGGATAAAACTGTTAATTTCCTATTGGGGGTATCCTGCATCATACAGTCTTGTGATTCTATATGATGCACATAATCAGTCTAATGCCCCCAAAGGATGCATATATCAGTCTAGTGTTTCGTAGGATGCACATGTCTGCCTAGTGCTCTCGAAGGATGTCCTTATCAGTCTAGTGCTCCCGAAGGATGCACAACAGGTGATGATCCCGTGGGACACCTGCAAGGCACACCACCCCATAGTTAAAGTTAACAATTTCCCCTCAGTCCATTATAACAATTTAAGTAGTCAATTCATAATACAGTCCAAGTTACCATCATCATATAATCATTTCAGTCCAACACAAATACAGTCAATTTACCATACTAATACATAATCAGTCATTAGCAAAATGATTAATCAAACAACCAAACTATATATATGTGTCACTCACCTCAGTTCAACAATACACTATCTATCTATTAATATATCAATCAACCTTACTAAACATCAGTCTTCATATTTACATCTACATATCAGTCAACCTTATCTCAGTTCAGTAAAATCCATACAGTCAATACATTCCAAATTCATTATAGAGTTTAGTAGGAACCTCTTACCTTAAGGTTACTAAAGCTTCTTGATCGAACTAAGCCTAACAAACCAATCCTAAACATAATCAACATAAAATCAACATTTTTTCCAAATAATATCATCTATCTAATTCACCCAGATGTGAATTTGACACTTATCCAAGCAAATGTAGAATCAACTCCAAACGAAGCTTAGTGTGAAACTCAAGGATTCAAGCACAACTTCTCCAAAATCACCTTAAAAAATCAAACGACACCCAATCCATTAATCCAATCTTAATGCTTACGGTAGCTAAGAAACAACATTAAAAAACCCAAAATTTCTCATTATCAAACAAACTTACAAGAAGACAGCGACATCGGCTCCAAATAGATGGAATCGATGCATGCAAAAAAGATCTGAATGACAAATAGAGGTGGATGTCGGCTTGCAACCCAAGGCTGGAAGACGGGGAGTCACACACGGCTGCTTCACGGTTGGCAGATAAGAATGCGACGATGACACTCCATGATTTACGGTAGTCAGACGCAAAGGAAAGCAACACTAGATCGGTTGGCGGTCGGCAAAGGGAGACACGACGACAATTAACCAAAATGAAGAAGAGAAAGAAGATAGAGACTGACGGTAACTTCAGTAATGGAGAGATGATGCAAAATACGATGAATGCTTGAGCTTTAATATAAGACAGAGGCGGTCGAATGTCGGTGGTTGTCGAAGGAGTTGAACGAAAAAGAGAAAAAGAGAGAGTAGGCGACTGCTTTGCGAACGGAGAAGAAGAAGAAGAGATGAAAAGTTTGGGGCACTCGAAACAATGTAGGTTTAAAATAAATATAAAGAATAATAATAAATAATAATATTAATATTAATATAATAAAAATTATTATTATTATTATGTTATTTATTTAATATTACTTTGTTTTTCTTTTCTTTTCTTTTCCATACTCAAATTCCTATTCCCTTTTCACTTTTTTTATTTTCCATCAAATTAAATTCTCTTCCACACAAAACTAGGATAACATAACACCCAAAATTCCTAAAGCTTAATAAAAGTTGAAAATTAAGTTGAGAGAAATACCTAAAATTTGGGGTGTTATATTATTCTCTCCTTAAAGAACTTTTGTCCTCAAAAGTTCTAATTTTCGAACAACTCTAGATAACGAGTTCTCATATCATCCTCTTGCTTTCATGTAGCCTCTTCAACTTGGTGATTTCACCATAAAACTTTTACTAACGCAATTCCTCTGTTACAAAGCATCTTAACATCTCTAGCCATAATCTCAACTGGTTCCTCTACATAGCTCAAATCCTCATCAATTTCCCATGGTTCGTATTCCACTACATGAGACGTATCTACCATGTACTTCCTCAACATTGAAACAAGGAAAAAAGTTATAAACTACAAAGAGTGATGGTGGCAATGCCAAACGATATATCGCAGGGCCAATTCTCTCTAGAATCTCAAACGGTCCAACAAAACGAGGACTCCACTTCCCCTTCTTTTCAAATCGCAGAACGCCCTTCATAGATGCTACTTTCATGAACACTTTATCTCCCACATCAAATTCAAGATCTTTTCGTCTCATGTCAGTATAACTTTTCTGTCTACTCTGCGCTGTTTGTATACGTGCTCTAATATTTTGTACTGCCTCATTAGTAGACTAAACTAATTCAGGACCCATCAATCTGTGTTCACTAACCTCATCCCAATGATGGAAGATCTACAACATTTACCATACAGGGCCTCAAACGGTGTAATACCAATGGTAGCCTGAAAACTATTATTATATGCAAACTCGATCAAATATAAGTGAGAGTCCCAACTACCTGGAAACTCTAATGCACAAGCTCGGAGCATATCCTCTAAAACTTGGTTTAAACGAGTTTGACAATCAGTCTATAGGTGAAAAGCCGTATTGAAATCTAACCTCATACATATGGCAGTCTGAAGTCCCTTCTAAAACTTGGAAGTAAAACGTGCATATTTGTCAGAAACAATCGATACAGGCACTCAATGCAGTCTCACAATCTCAGTCAAATATAACTGTGCCCACTTACTAGTAGTATAAGTGGATTTCCCTAAGAAAAAATGTGTCAACTTCGTAAGTCTATCGACAATAACCCAAATCACTGTGTAACCCTTCAGGGTTCTAAGTAGTCCTTTAAGGGATAAAAGTCATATGGTAGCGGAAGATTCTACAGAACCATTACTCAATTTAATTTGGGAATCCTAAAATACCAGTACATTGGTAAAACTTAGAATCAAAATTCTAGATAAAAACTAAGCATGCTTTTTATTTAAAAGATACAGAAAACTTACTTTTGTTGACGTCTTTAAATTTGCAAACCACTGAATTGGGACACCATCCATCGAAGAACTTCCTATCCTCTGGGATGAGATTGGTTTGTGGGAACCAATTGGGTTGGAAAAAAGTTTCGAGGTATTTGAGAGAAACTTTTTTCTTTTTGCAGAGCAAAAGCCTTGGCTTTTTTTTTTTTTATTAATTCGTTGAAGGAAACTGTTTTCTTCTAGATATTTATAACTCTCTTTCCTTCTTAGATTAGAAAAAGAAGTAAAAGAGAACCATGAGATTCTATTATCAAATCTACTAATTAATTAACATTTAATCAATTAGTTAATAATTAATTAAATCACATTTAATTAATATTTCATTCAAATTTTATTTGAATAAATATCTCTCCAATATCTTATAGATTTATATTAATATAATTAATTAAATCACATTTAATTAATATTTTATTCAAATCTTATTTGAATGAATATCTCTGAAATAACTTATAAATTTAATTAAATAAAACTAAACTATTAATTAATTCTCCAATTAATTAATAGCTAAATTAAGTATCTTATATTTAACTTTAATTAAATTTGAATCATATTCAAACATAAGTTATATCTCATAACCAATAATTTTAATATGAATCTAATTCGTATTAAATTAATATTTGAACTCATTTAAATATTTAATCTCTCACAAATTAATTTTGAATCATATTCAAAATTAAATTATATATAATAACGTTTGATAAACTTTATACTATAATGTATCACTATACATTAATCTAATTTCTAAAGTAAATTTGAACATTTTAAATTAAAACCAATATGAATAAATCTCATTACCCTTTTCGAGCTAGGAAGGGAACCTAATGGATCTACAGATCAGAAGCTACAACAATATGAGATTAATTGGTCAAACTCATTAACCACATTAATCAATATTCGCTAACTGTGTGTGCACTCCACTAAAGACTCACAGCTAAACTCTTTTCACTGTAGATGTATTTCTATGTCCACGAATATAGACCAATAACAGTAAGTTAGTCCTTCACAAGTGTTCGTAACACCAGCAAGGTCAATTTACCGTTTTATCTCTTAGTTACCTCTAATCCTTAAATATCAGTGCTCATCTAATGAACAACCTGTTTATGGTTCTACCAATAAACAAAAACCCCTTTAATGCCATAGAGAGGGTATGGCCATTTGTTTAAGACCTGGAGACACCATTTAAGAAAACACTCATCTACATACATTAAAGTATGAAATGAGTGAATTTCATCATGTGTAATTATATTTTCAACTCACCACTCAGTCTTCTCCCTAAAATGATAAGCTTATTGAGTCGGCGATCTGGACACTCTCACTCATACAAATCAAAGGATAATCTCTCGCGAACAGAAGTTCATAATACACTCAGGATTAAGACTAAGTTACCTAAGTTATCCTAGTGAAATATTCCTAACTAGTTAACGGAGTTACATCTAGTGGTTACTGTTTTGCGATCCGATCTTATGCAAACTCATTGCATAGGATACCCTCACTCGCATGTCAACTACAAGAACGCGTAACGTGTTGGATTATTGTGTTTGTATCAAATACAAAGTGAGTCGTATCCATAGTGTTACCAAGATAAGGTACCCAGCCTTATCCCTAGACTATATACCGTTTAAACTGATCTTGAACATTGATCCCTGTATGTCTCTACATATTGTTCAAGACTCATTTAACAATTTATGATATTATTTGATTGGATTTGGGTTATTAAGACAAAACTAATAATTTAATCAATAACAATTATTACAATAATAACACTCTATTAATAACAGTCAATGGATTATATTTACAATCTATGAGTTTTAGGACATAAATCCGAACAGTCCTATAATAAAATCCATATACACATTCTCCCACTTTCATTTTGGCACACTCAAAGGTTGCAACAAACCTGCTAGTTTCTATCTTGGTGTTTTAACCTGTTGGCACACCAAGCACTTACTAACAAAATCTGCCACTTTCCTCTTCATATTATGCCACCAATAAACTTGTTTCAGATCCTGATACATTTTTGTGCTACCTGGATGCATGGAAAATGGGAAACTATGAACTTCATTCAACAAATCAGTCTTAACTGCAGTGTTCGTTGACACACACAAACGCCTCTCAAACAAAACCCCACCATCAGAGGATGTGGAGAACTCATTATCTTGCCCTATTTCTACAAGGCAATGCTTTTCAACCAAATAAGGATTATTACCCTCAACAACAATAATCTTTTCCCTCAAAAGTCGGTTGCATTGTTAACTAAGCTAACTATGAGGTAACTGCCCTTACGGATACTTCAATCTCAACTCTCTCAAAGTCTCAGTGTAATAGGGCCTACTGGTAATAGGTGATACTGAATGTGATACTTTTCTACTAAGAGCATTAGCTACCACATTCGCTTGCCTGGATGATACAATACCTCACAGTCATAATCCTTTACTAACTCGAGCTACCTTTGCTATCTCATATTTAACTCCTTCTGAGTGAAGAAGTATTTTAGGCTCTTATGATCAGTAAAGATTTGTATCTTTTCATCGTACAAATAATGTCTCCAAATCTTAAGTGCAAAAACTACTACTACCAATTCTAAATCATGCGTATGGTAGTTTTGTTCATGTCTCTTCAACTGACGAGAGGCATGAGCAACCACCTTCCTTGCTGCATCAAAACACAACCCAGTCCTTTCTTAAAAGCATCACTGTAAATCACAAAATTCCTAGATCCATCTGGCACTGTAAGGATCAGTGCAGTAACAAGCTTTTGTTTAAGATTCTAGAAACTACTCTCACATGCCAGGCTCCAAACAAAAGGAGTCCCCTTCCTAGTCAACTGAGTCAAAAGAGTAGCTATACAAAAAAATTCCTCCACAAACCTCTGACAATAAGCTGCTAAACTCAGAAAGCTACGAATCTTACTAACTGTGGAAGGTCGAGACCAACTAGTAACAAATTCAATCTTTGTTGGGTCCAAGGAAACCTCCTCACTAGATACCACATGACCAAGAAAAGTCACTTGGTTTAGCGATAATTTACACTTTAAAAACTTAGCATAAAGTTTATTCGCTCAAAGAGTCTCTAAAACCTTATGCAAATGCTCCTCATACTCAGTTTCTGTCTTGGAGTAAACCAAGATATCATCAATAAAAACTATTACAAAAGTGTCTAAGAAATCCTTAAACACTCTGTT
>JBBPDI010089796.1:0-12268 GCA_037974545.1 Cucumis variabilis
TAATAAAAGTTATTATTCTCATTATTATTCAATTGCATGTTATTGTATAATAATATCCATGAATATGTTATTATATTTTAAATGTCCCTAATCGATTATTATTGAGGGAACAATAATAAATGAAGATTAGTATGAGTTATAATTGATAATCATAGGATGATTATATATAGAGAGTTATAAGAATTAAACTGACCATTTTTTAGATTATTACATGGACATGTGTTATAAATAATATGAAATAATTGATTGTTTTGATCTTTAGACCTGAGATTATCATACTGTTAAAGATAAGAATGAATCTATTTTGATGCAATCAAACATTATCTTTAACCAGATAATTATAAAGGTTGTACTCGAATATGTTATGAATTATGTAGTAGACAATGATTAATCAACATTGAATTTATCCTTCTTGTTATAGAGAGATATCTTTGGGCCTCTCGATTAAGCATGACTAACGAAATGCATGACCGTGCTATAAATAAATTAATAAGGGTATTAATGTGATTTATTAATTAGTATGCTTATTGATCGAGAAAACAATTGAATTAGATAAGAAAACTTTGTCCATGCTTTATATTAAATTATAGATATCGCATGATAAAAGAATTAAAGCAATAATTATTTTAGGTTATGTTGGATCACTGACTTAATTTAATATGGATAGTCATGTGTTTGGTTGAGATTCTAAAGTGTTTAATTTTTCCAAAAAACTATTTTGAAAAAAATGGTAGTGTTTGGCAAATTAAAATAATGTATTTTTTAAAAGTTCATTTATAAAATAATCTATTTTGGAAAAATCTTTAAAAACCAAATTCACATATAAACACGTATAAAAAAGTCTAACAAAACATTAAGTGTTTAAATTTTAAACTCATTTCCAAAAAAGTGTTTAAAAGAAAATGTATTATTGAAAAACATTTTGTTCTTAATTCATTCCAAACGGACCCTAATGTCTTGCTAGAAATCAATTATGACTTATGAGCCCATTTCTATATTAAATTAAGGGTCAACTAGAAGAATAATAATTTTAAAATTTCCATTTTGAAAAATAGAACAATTGTTTTTTTTTCAAAAACGATAAATCGAAAAACAAATAAGAAAAACAAGAATTTGGAAACACCAATAATACCCTTTCATAAACCCTTAAGGGCCGTTTGGTGAAAGAGTTGAGCTATGGAGGGAGTGTTATGATAAGCCTAATATTATCATAAAACTAGTGTTATGATAATATGCGTTTAGGGGAAGGATTATTATTAGAGATGTCCATTTAATCCGCGGGCACCTGTACTGAACGAAATGAGGAATTATTAAATACATGGAAAATGGGAGAGGGAGTGAGGAAATTTTTTCCCAGTTGGCAACATGGGGCCGCCGAGGATGGGGAATACATTCTCCGACCCAGACCTCAACCCACGTCTTCCCCGATCCCCCGCCCCACTTTGATTAAAAATATAATTATATATATATATATAATTAGATATAAGTATAAATATTTATTTATTTACTTATTTAATAAGATGTAAAAGGGTAAAAAAAAAACGTATTTTGATATTCTTTCTTTCCTTCTTTTCTCCATTCCATTTCCTTATTTTTTTTCCTAATTGCATTTCTACGTTATAAACTTTTCTTAAAAAGTATATGTATATATTGTGCCTTGACTTGTGATTTGTAAACTTTTCTTAAAAAAAAAATGTTGTTGTTCTTACAAAATATGATGTAATTGAAGGCTTTGTTAGAATACTTATGGATTGATTTTTGATTTTTTTGTATGAATTTTTTAATTTTATAGATGGGTTTCTAAATGTATCTTCTAATAGTTGAATTTTTATTTTATAAACAATGAGATTTTAAATGAGAAAATTGATAATATTCTATCGAAAATAGAACAACATTAAAAATCTATATACATTTCAAGTAAATGTGTATTAGAAAATGAGATTAAACTTTAAAAAAATAACGGGGAATATTTCTCTGCGAGGAACCCGATCCCTGCATAATCTCCGTACCGTTCCCCACAGAGAAATTGGTGGGGATGGGGAGTGGGATAGAGGGGTGGGGACGAGGAGTGGCATCCTCGACCCCACCTCACCCCGTGGACACCTCTAGTTATTATATAAGTAGTTGTTATGATAATATGCGTTTGGGGCAACTGTTATGATAGGTAGTGTTATGATAGTATGCATTTGGGGAGATGATTATGATAGTTGTGTTATGATAATATGTGTTTGGGGAAAGGATTATGATAGTAATGTTATGATAATTTTCTTTATGTATATCAAATAAACAAATTTAATATATTTATTTTAATAAATCCTATTACTTTTTGCACATATATTTTTGCTTTATTTTTCTTACATACCCTTTTTATTTCATAAATTGGGTTTTAAATTGTTATGTTTTGCCCTGTTTGTTTGGTTTTTTTTGGCGTTCACACGTAATGCGTAATCCTGTAAAGCAGTCTAAATAAAATTTGAAATACGACATTTGAGGAACATAAATTCATTACTAGAAAACGTTGACCATAGAACAATAGAATTACTATATATATCTCAAAAGTAGAAAAACACAGTGAAGCAAATGAAGTAGGTGACACCCATGAATGACAAAGGAAGTGGAGAAGATCTCAAGCATTATCTTGGAGAATGACCGTGCAGTAGTCCAAGTTAAGATCATTGGGTATGTCCAAGAATGATTTCACGTCATCGACATTGCACATTAGTATACGCATACAATGAATTTTGTCGAATCTATTCAGTTTGGGGATTTCCTGCAATTATCTAACGACCTTCACACGGGTTGCACTTGTATCTTGTCATTGTACATTTGGCTAGTTTGCAATGCAGTTAAGTTGGTCATTTGCGTATTCCATTACACTGCGAATGAGATTTTCGCAGTTTCTACTGCCTGGCCTCCTGGCTTTCTCTTCAACCCGCTTGAAGCATTCCTACCATCACTTGAGCGACTGGGTCATGGGTCCATGATGTCGTCAAGAGAGATGTCTAGTCCTTGACTATACATCATTGGGATTTCCATATCACTACCATCGTCAGCAGCAAATCCCTCGTAGCTTCTAGGCACATTCGACCCTACATCGGTGAATGTCTCTATGTGCCCTTCTATTGCACGATCTTTTCCAAATAGTAGTACGGGTCGTCATAATGAGAAAAAGATCTGTTTAAGAGGACCTTAGCATCAGGATGACTCTGTTCAAGTGTTATAGTAAATTTTTAATTTATTTTCAATTTGAAACAAATAACCGTTGACATAAGGAATAACATACCTTCACCCAATTGTTGAACAATTCTACCTACAGCACAACGGGCCCCGTATCTTAGTTACAGCCTGGAACGTTCATTTTAGTGTCTTTATCTGACTATTGATAGTCATAGCCTGGATTTTACGTCCTGCCATCTTCTCAGCCATCATTCTTTGGAGCTGACTATGGTAACTAGGTCTAAAGGTCTCGTTGTCAAACCTCCAGCCATTAGCGAAGACCAACTCCACCAGGCACTCAATGAGGATGGCATTCTCATCTTTCGTCCACAAGTGTTTAGGGGCTCTTAAAGAACTTGCCATACTAGAAAACAAATGCAAACGTTTTAGTCAACTGAGTTGTGCAAGGAAAAAAAACATAGAAAAACATAATACATTTTCATTCAAGTGAATTGTCAGTGTGTCATTGATGTCATTGGTAGACAAATATATTCATAAAAGAAATTCACAGTGTATGGAAAAACAAGTATTGGGTATCATTAAGAATTGAACATAAACACTTTACTACTGCTACACTAGCAGTGCTATTGATTACACAACATCCAATCACTGAACATTTCTTCAATTAGCTCGTCCCTCCATTGACTCCATTTGTTGGAGGTCATGTAGTGAATATCGTCACTCGCAGTTGTTGCATCGGTCGAATCACCCTTATTTATGTCCTCTGTGTATCAATGTTCGTCATCTCTCTATTGTGAGGTTGTGCAGTAGACAATACGCCAATATCATGTGATATTGGACTTCTATAGGATAGTAGTACTTTCCTCGAAAGATTGCCCATCAACCCTTCAACAGATTGAAAGCTCTATCAATAACATTTATGCAGAAGACTGTTTCATGATAAAGAACTCTTTTGCCGTTAAAGGTGCATTTTCTGCTCCATGCCACTCCTGCAGGTGGTATCTTTGTCCTTTGTATAGAGTCAGAAAACCCTCAACATTATGGTACCCAACGTTGTATTGGTAGTAAAACCTTGTGTTGACATCGCACACTTGAAATGTCGTAACTCAGGAGGGAAAAATTATACTTCAAATTTAAATGTGTACGTAGTTACCCTTTTGCACCTTCAGGTTGTTCTATCTTGAAATGACATCTTGAAGGATGCACGAGTCAACAACATATCCTTTCCAGCCAGCTAATATGAAAACAAAATCTCCTTTCGTATTACATACTTCAAGGACATTCACGGCAACTTCGCCCTTATTGGTTCTATATCTCGGCCGATCACTTGTCATTATGTTCACCTTGATGTATGTGTCATCTAATGAACCAAGGCAATTCTGTTTTTTATAAACAACGGTAAATCAACATATGGCAATTTGGAGCTGTTGAAGTACAGAATTGGTCTGCAAAAATCTACCTCAAACCACCTCTATTGTGGATTTATGTAAGCGTTTGTCACTAGCTGTGGTTTCTTCAACAACTTGTCATGCAGGTGTAACACTGCCAATAAAACTATGTTGAAATGCCGTAAAATTGTCTCACCGAACCGCAGGAACTCCCTTTGAATCACTCAATTCTTCACGTCATGTGCCAGTACGTGGAGGAACAATGCCACCATCTCCTTGACATCGACGATATCAGTAGATGCTAATATAGCGATGGTTCTAAGTAAGTGGCATAAAATGGTGAAACACCTCCGATCCATTCTCATAATTTGATGACATACTAGGTTGGAGTCATGGATCATTCAGAAGTACACTAATTGCCTAATTTTATGCCTAGTGACCTTTTAGTTTTTAGAACATATCCTTGGGGTAAGTTAGCCTTTGATCTTTTAGTTGATGCAATGCACAAAGAAGCATCTAGCAAGTGTGCTACAAGCATGATGTTAGGTGGTTTTGTCTTTCCAATCCTTGCATGGGTTATGAAGTAATCCCCACTTTGCAAAAAGAGTCAGAATGAAGATACCAAGAATAATAAACTGAGCAGCTAATAATCAACGAAAATAGACGGACTTGCAGAAGAAAGTATTTGAATCACCCAAGGTAATATCTTTTAAGTATTACACAATAATTATTTTTAATAACAACATCATTTAAATAGTACACAATAATCAATAGTTTTTGTATGTTTTTTATCTTATAGCTTGAAATATGTCTACTTTTAGCAACAAAAGAAAAAATGACAGTGCCATGGTTTGAACCATTCTTAGAAGAGTAAAAAATTTTCATCCTTGAAGTCGAAACAAACTTTAGATACGTAAATTAGAGTCACATGTAGTGGACCTAACAATTAATAGAGGGGGACACTACTTATTTGACAATGATTTTATATTAGAAAGGCTAGAAATAATAGAGAAAAATCAAGCAATGAATGAAATGTTGAATGAAAATCAATAAGCTCTGATGAGGAACCAAGCCTTACTGAAAGAGAAAATGGAACAACTGATGGAGAAAATGAATCTGATGTTGAATAAGATGGAAAAAATAGAATGACATGTAGAGGAACAAGTTAACGACCGACAATTTAGGGTATGTAGTATAATTACATCTTAATTACGTACATGTTCTATTACATATAAATACTCAATAAAAATAATTACATACTAATGCCTTTAAAATCCAAAAATACGATTACTAAGTTTTAAAGGAGGCTTGATAGTATAGAAAAAGAAGAAGACGAGAATGAAGAAAACCTAGATGCTAATACATCTTGTGGGGTGAGCAAATTTCAACAAAAGAAAAAGATGATGAAAATGAAGGGGATGGAAGTAAACAACACCAGACAGTAGCTCCTAATCTGGTCAACCATAAAATAGAACAACCTAATGAAGGCAAAGAATAAAAAACATGAGGTAGAAACACAATCCACGAGGTAAATAAAATATAACATGATCTTATTTAAATAAACCAGTCAATGATATTTGATAATCTTATCTCATGAAATAAAATGTCAAAGATCCATACGATATAATTGACAGTGTCATAAACTCAATTAACGAGGAGGAGATATGAAAATTATCTTGGTTCTAAAATGTATTATTGAAGTAGTTAATGAATGTATACCTAGCTAGTAAAATATTTTAATTTATTGACTATTAGGATTCAATCGTTGGACAAGTAAATATGAAGTCGGTGAACTTCACCAATTCAGGGGAAAGAACCAAACAAATCAAAGAAAATGGTCAAAAAAAATTGGATATGATTGACACCAACTTGAAGTGAACGCAAATATCCTATGACATGTAAGTCTAAATAATTTAAAACATAATTATAAGTTTTTTATGCACTTGACACAATTTAAAACTTGTACTAAGAAAATTTATTAATGCTTTTTAATAGTTAGGTACAACTATAGAAGAATTAGAGAGTATGAGAGAACTTAAGGATCAATTTAAATCTAAAAAATTAGAACAATTACGGAGTACCTAGCACATCAATGGGAGGTATATGGATCGATGCATTGAATGGGGAGTTTTTCGAAGGATTGAAAGAAAATGTAGACATGAATTCACCATCGTTTGATCTCCACTTAAGTCAAGCATAAAGGGATGTGATTACATACGTCGCACCCCAAATCGTACTGCGACGATAACGTTGAAGTAGGGGGAATAGAATGCGAGTTTTGTTGAATTTTATGTCCTAAAATTCGTAGTTTGTAATCATATTCTATTCAATAAAGTCATTATTGAGAAATTGAATACTATAATTTTAAATCCAATAAACTAAGTTCTGAGGCTATTTTTTAGTAAACTTGAACTTTATGTAGAGACATAAATGTGGCTCAAGTCCGAGTATATAGCCTAAACAGTCTATAGTATATGAATAAAGATTGGGCACCTTATTTAGAAAAACTATAGATGTGACCCACTTTGTAGTTAATGCAAACGAAATAATCCTGAATTGTTCATATAAAGATATGAAAGTGTGGGCATCCTATGTAAAGTATTTACATAAGACTGAACCATGAAATAGTCACTTTTACGTTATAAGACCGTTTATTGTTTAAAATTAACTATCTCAATTATTGATGACCTAGGTAACTTGATCTTAATCCTAAGGTAACTATGAACTTCTGTTCACATGAGATTATCCTTAGATCTACATAGGTGAGGACAGCTCATCAGCGTTGACCTAGTAAGTCTCTCATTTCAAGGGTAAAATTGAGTGGATAGCTAGGGACATAGGGTGCAAGATGGAATTCATTTCTGACCTCATTAGGGTCAGTAGATAGGTTGTTCCCTTATGCACTGTATCCATGTCTTGAACAAGAGGCCCCACCCTTTCGTTGGCTAGAGAGGGATATGATTTATAGGTTGGACCTTAAACCAATTGTTCAATAGTAGATCAGTGAGATTTAAGGAACAAGATATAATCTCAGAAGTAAAATGGTAATTTGACCCAGTCGAGGTTACGAACAACTTGTGAAGGATTAACTTACTGATCATGGTTATATCAAATGGACACAAATATATCTATAGTGAGGGTAGTGCAACTATGAGACTTTAGTAGAATGACCCGTTAGTTAACGAATGTTGATTAGCTCGGTCTAAAATAGTTTAGCCAGTTAAACTCGAATTGTTGGAGCCCATGATCTATAGGTCCATTAGGTTCCCCTGCTAACTCATATGGAATAAACATAGAACAAAGTCAGTGGGAAAATCCTACATTTTGTTGAATAATCCCATTAACTCTAGTGGGCTAGGTGTTGTCTTTTGATGAAGTCAAAAAGTCCACTAGAGAAAGTGGACTTTGAGTTGTTGGGCTTTAGTATTGCATGGGCATGCAATTTTGCATAAAAAATCCTTATAAATAGGGCCTTTGAACTCATTTTTTTTTGTGGCTATTTTAAATTTGGGCTTTCACAAAAAAAATTGAATTTCGTTTTCTTTTTACTTAAAAAAAAGGAAATTTACCAAGCCCATTTCTTTTTCAATCTCTTTCTCTCTCCCAGTTCTTTCATCCAACGAGTCCCACAGCCTAGTTCTAAGTCCAGAGGATAGTAGGTCAACCTTTGTGGTTGTTAAAAAAAACGGAGCTTCAAATGTAAGTATTCTAAAAATCCTTTTTTTTGGTTTAGGTTTTACCCGTTAATTAAGCGCAATTATGGTAGAATGTTGATTTTTTTTCCGCTGCGCATGTCTAAGTTCTTATTGCAAATCTTATTCTCAACTCCTTTTAAACTATTAACACTTAAAACGCAATGGAGGTCAAAGAAATGCCAATCAAAGTAAATACAAACCAAAATGTAAACTTTATTAATAACAGGCGTTTCATACATTATTACAATACTTTGACCAAATAATCAAGGTTTAACCATTTCCAAAATGTCTTGAATCACCTCATTGAAAATCCTTAAACCTTCTTCTCTACTTGGCCTGAACCCCCGATCCTATAAGATAGATTTTAAAACGTAAGTCTAAAAGACTTAGTGAGGTTTTATGAAAACCTTTTGCAATACCTTTTCATAATCATTTTACAAAAATAATATCAAATTATTTAAACATACCGATAAATCATTTTATTTCGCATTAACCTTTCTTTATTCTTAACAAATCATTTCATTTTGCCAAGGATCCTGAATCGTTCTCTACGGTTGGTCTCATTACCTCGCATTTAGACTATTATATCAACAGTATATGAGAACATACAGATTCATCCTTGTTGCTCAGGCCTCTAAGCTTTATATACTCCTTTCAACGCATAAGCCTGCTTCTTATCACCATGTATCCTATACACCCCATGGTGGCCTTGACTCTTTATGTGCAGATAAAAGTTACCATTATCTCAAAGAAACATAGTATTGAAATCATAGTCATCAAATCAGCTTTAACATTATAAATCATGCTTGAAAACATAACTTTTCATAGAAATCTCTTCGAAAAATTCTCATTTGAATTCTTCTTTCAAATCAGTAAAGAGAAATCATAATAAAGTTTTTTTTTAACATAAACTCATTTGAGAGAAAAATAGTCACTAAACTTTACTAAAAAAGTCCTTCTTCTTCTTCTCGCGTTGATAAACCAGTAACACTTCAACATTTCAACAAAACTCTCATCATTCCCTTCTTAGTTACCCAAATCCTCTTATTTATAGAGTCCTTAAACTAACTTAGTCATGCATAAACTCTTCTCAGTTTGCCAGCTCTTGCTTAAAACTTCACACGGTAAATTTAATATTAAACCTAGTCATGCTTAAATCCTTAATCTTACACGTTAACCCCTGTCAAATCAAATTTGACATTTTCATCGCTAGACCTTGCTTCCAGCCTAACCTAAACCGTGAATAACTTCAACCACTTAACATTTCTCATGAATAACCTTATTGCATGGTTATATGTTTACTATAAGCAACCTTCCATGTGAACTAACCAACTTTTACTTGCATAGAACTCTTATCATGAACTTAAACTCCAAGGCTTCCTCGTAGACTTCTTCTCCACGAAACACTTGGTTCTTCTCGCGAATACCATCCAAAACTCCTATTCTAGTACTCAAAACTTTCACATAACTTACACGAAGACTTTTTCTCTTCTTATCGCACAACTTCTTTCACGAACTATCCATGTAATCGTAAAAAAGTATACTTAACCATAACAGATTTTATCGCTTAATCCTTTTCACGCATTTATTCAACCACCAACTTCTCCATACTTAGCCGAATTTTACTTCCTTACCAAATTAGAAATGAGTCTCATAACAATTTTCTTTATGATGAAGTTGGTTTGAAATTGAAAAAGTTGATCGGTTTTTTTCCTTGATTTTCATTACTACTCTAGAAATCGTATTAGTGTTTTATTTCTTCATCATATCACATAACTTGTTTCTTTTTTATGTAATTGTTTTGGAAATGGATATACTGATTTGGAAATACATACTTTTGAAATCATGTTAATTAGTAGTTTATTTGTTCAATCAAATGAATAGGCAATTAAAGACGTCAAACAAATACTGATGGAAATTATAATTTAATTAATGTTATTCAGCCAAATGAATATGTTTATCTTTAAAACCTTTATATACAATTAATGCAAAAAAAAATTAATTTTAGTTCCTTTGAAACATTGTAAATCACTGTATATATATATGTACACAATAAATTAATTTGATATTTCATTAATTTAAGATTAATAACAAATGTTAAGAAACAGATTAGGCATGAAAAAAATAATATTGACAAAGTAATATACATTTAAACAATCGTTATTACCTAAAACTACACAAAAAGTAAACACATCGAAACATTGTTTCACAACAATTACATATATATAAGAAAATAAAATTTCAAGTATATATATAATCAACATAAGAAAATCCATAAGAAAATAAAAATTCATAAGTACTTAATAAATATTAAAAATGAATAACAATAGTTAAAAGTGAAAAAAAATGATAATTAAGTGTAATTATTATAGCAAATATATACGAAAATAAAATTTCAAGTATATATATAATCAAAGTTAAGTTTCATAAATATAACAAACCGGAAAAACATTTACGACTGTGTAACAAAATGAAGAAGTCCATGAAATTGGCCATTTTTTTAAATATTCCTGGTTTGCCCTTTTCATTGTCTTTCTTCTCTTCCTCTACAATTTTTTTCCTCATTCTATCATCTTTTCTCATCTTTTTCTTCTGTAATTTTCTTAAATATTTCATTTTTCCCTTTCTTTTCATCTTTTTTCTTCTACAATTTTGTTTTTCTTTCCATCATCTTTGTCTTTTTCTCTTCTTCTTCTGTAATATATTTTTATTTTTTTAAACTGTTATTTGGCTCACGATCGTGTACCAAATATAAAAGATTTATTTTTTTAAACTATTATTTGTTTGTTTAGGATCGTGTGTCAAATATAAAAGATTGTGAATAAAAAAGATCTATTTCTCTTCTTCTTTTGCAATCTTTTCCTTTCCATCGTCTTCGTCTTTTTCTCTTCTTCTTCTGCAATTTTTCTTTTATTTTTTAAACTATCATTTGGTCGTTTAGGATCATATGCCAAATATAAAAGATCGTGAAACAAAAATCATTAGGATATTGAGTAGCCAAATCTAAACGATTGTGTACCAAACATAGCCAAATATAAACAATCGTGTACCAAAGAATTTTAAAAATCATTTAGATGGGTAGCCAAATTTAAATGATCAAATCTAAATGATCATGTACCAAAAAATCTTGAAGAAAATCATTGAGATTTGACTATCCAAATTTAAACGATCAAATCTAAATGATCGTGTACCAAATAATTTTGCAAAATCGTTTAGATTTGGCTATTGTAATACCTATTTTTTATTTGAATATAGGAAGTAAAATTTGGCAGTATTAAAGAAGTTAGCATTTGAATAAATTCATGGAAAGGATTAAGCGGTAAAATCTTTTATGGTTAAGTATAAATTTAACGAATAAGAAATTAATTCGGGAGGAAGTTTTAAGAAAAGAAGGATTTGCAGTAGAATCATTAAGTCTAAACGCTCTCAAAAGAAAGTCTTCGTGGAAGTTAAGAAGTGAAGTTTTGACTAAAATGACTAGGCGTTTGTATACTCTTCGTGATAAGAACCAAGGGTTTCACGATGAAGAAGTCTGAGAGGAAGCCTTAAAGTTTAAGTTCGTGTTAAGTGTTTTAAGCGAGTAAAAGTTGGTTAGTTCACGAGAAAGATTTCTTGTAGTAAAAATGTAACCATGCGATAAGGTTATTCACGAGAAGTGTTAAGTGGTTAAAGTTATTTGTGATATGGGGTTAGGCGAGAAGTAAGGTCTGACGAAAAAAATGTCAAATATGATTTGACATGGGTTAACGTGTAAGATTAAGAAGTTAAAGCATGACTAGGTTGAGTATTAAATTTACACGTGTAAAGTTTTAAGTAGGAGTTGAAAAACTGAGAAGAGTTTAAGCATGACTAAGATAGTTTAAGGGCTCTGTAAATGGAGGACTTGGTCATTAAATAAGCACAAAAGATTTTATTAAAAAAAAAGAGCTAAATGTTGGAATTTATGTCCTAAAACTCTTAGTTTGTATTCAAAATTCTATTAAATAAAATTATCTTATTGATACTATA
>JBBPDI010089813.1:0-12266 GCA_037974545.1 Cucumis variabilis
ACTAGCTATCATAGTTCAAGGATACTTGCTAGTAACAATCAATGTCAACCTAAAAAGTTTCTTAAAAGTGGACTTATGAATATAACTTAGATTACAATAATATCCATTACTAATATCCATAAAGTTCTTAACACTCAGTCAGATTATCGATGGTTGGATAAAACTTACAGCAATAATGGGTCTTTTAGACAAGCAAGGGAGTTGTGATTGAAACAAGGAAATTGAGAGCGATGGTCGTGAACCCATTTAGCAATCGCTTCAATAAGCACCTGAGTCCAAAGTCCTACAAACAAAAAATCAAACTTAATGCTTGATCTTCTTTGGCTCCCACCTCATCTCTTCTTCTTAAATAAATCCCCTAATTCATTTTCATTTTGCTTAATTTATCATCTCACATTTTACTATTCTTCCTCTTCATTAAAATCAAGAACCATTCTTATTTGGTTGTCTTAGAAATGATTTAACATGAGATGTATGGCCCACTCCTAACTCTCTTCATTTCATCAAACCTCTTCCTATCTAACCATACACTATTACTCTCTTTTCATTTCCTTTCCTCTCTTATAAACAAATAATAATTTAAAATTAGTTAAATATGTACAGTAATAACAAGTAATTTTGTATTAAATAAGTTTTTTAAATGTCAATAACAAACTAATCAATTATTTGGAAAAAAAGAAAATGAGAGGAGGGGGGTTTACTCACCGGTGTTCAATGGCTGAAGAAAATGAAGGGGATCCTCACCGGTGTTTACCGGTGAGTTGATGTTCTGCCGCGCGAGAAGAAAAGAAGATCGGGGTATGGCCTCTGTGTTCTGCTGCGTGAGAAGGAAAGAAGATTGGAGTGGGTATTTTGTTCCGCTGCGTGAGAAGAAAAGAAGATCGGGGAATGGGTCGGAATGGGTCTCTACGGCGCGAGAAGAAAAGAAGATGAAGTGGGTCGGAGTGGATCTCTACGGCGTGAGAAGAAAAGAAGATGCAGTGGGTCGATCGGAGGAGTTGTGTAGTGTTGCGTGAGAAGAAAAGAAACTGTAGAGAGGCTGTGCGTTTTGCCAAAAAAAAAGGGGGAGGGGGGGCTGTGCGTTTTACCGAGAAAAAAAGGGGGACGGTTAGGGGGAGGGAAAAATTGTGGGGGAAAGGGAAAAATTATATTTTTTAGAAAAAAGAGTAAAATTAGATATTTTTTAAAAAAAAATTATTGCCACGTTATTTGCGTTGCCATATGTTTAAGTTTTGCGTTGCCATAGATGTGTATAAAATTGTTGAATTTTTAGCCACGTAAATTACGTCGGCAAAAATTTAAAATATATGCCTACACACAATACGTGGCCGTAAACTAAAATAAACGTCGGCAAACATTCAAATTAAAAAATTTATTTTTCACCATATAACTTTTCCCCCACGTATTTAATTTCGTCCGCAAAAACGATAATGTGCCCACGCAAAACACAACTTTTTGCCCACGTATATATTTTTGTCGGCAAAAATGAAGATGTGTCAACGCAATGAATTTACGTCAGCACATCGTATCTTTGCCTACATTTTTTTTTAACGTTGCTAGAAAAAAATGTCAGCAAAGCTAAAAATTCATGTAGTGTTTTCTTCTCTTTCGTACAAATTTGCAATGCATCCCATGCTACTTTAGTAGTAGAGACTCCTGATATTCTTTCAAAAATATTTTCATTCACAGTTTGGTAGATGAAAAATAATATCTTCTTATCCTTTTTTTCTAGCATCTCTCAACTCATTGAGATGTTGTGCTGAAAGACCGTTCTTACTTCCTGGCTCTGAATATCTGTTGTCAACAATATTCCAAAGATCTTAAGATCCATAAAGAACCTTCATTTGTTGGCTCCACTGCCTCTAGTTTTTCCCATCAAAGTGAGAAAGTTGAGGTTGCAACATGTTAGATGACATCTTTCAATCCTCACTCTGATACCACTTTGTTGGAAGCGTTGCCGAGTCCACCCTAAATTTACTCTAAAATCTCACATACTTTTCAGAGAAGAAATTTGTTCTCTTAGAAAACTTAAGAACACACAAGAGAAGAATATTGTTCTCTTGAAACTCACTCTTTCTAAACTTCAATTTGCTTCTATTGATTTAATTCTTTTCTCTTGCATACAAATGAAGGAAATGATCTCTGTATATAGTACTCAAGAGACACTTTCTCAAAGACACAAAATAAATGAAGTACATGTATACATTTCGTTTATGTACTTGAATAATTACATGTATCTAATAATGCATGTATCTTAAAATTAGAAATGTATCTATTGATGTGTTAATCCATAATGTATCTAGCTTATTAATTTCTAACTCCCATTACTTTTCTTAAGTTTAAATGTTCAATTCTCACCTCACATTTTTTTCAAATTGAAAAGGGAAATTTCAATCCACATATTGTTATTAGTGCTTATAAATTTGTGTTCTTTTTCTATGCAGTAGAATTTGCTTGATTATTCAGCTAATCAAAGATTTTTTTCTGACATGTTATGATATTCTTTACCTAAGGAACCCTTCATCATCCGTGATGCCGAAGGTCAGGCTTCCGAAGAAACAGATCTTGAGAAGGGAACTCAAGTTCTTCAGAGCAATTCTGACTTTGGAATGGATGTGTTCAATAAGCAGGTGTATTTATGGAGTAATTTCAATTGATTTTCTTTACTTCTCTCCCTCTTTTTACACTAATGAAATTTAGTTTTTTTCTTTTATAATTATCCTTCAAGTTTCAACTTCTTTTACCTACTTTTTCTTGTCTTCTTTGAATACAGATTCAAGAGGCTGAGATACAAGTGGATAAGCTCTCTGGACTTCTTATTGACTTGAAGGTATATACAATCACTTCATTTCACAAGTTTCTAAATTCGAATGAACTTGATCGCTATCAAACTTCTGCAGACTTTATTGAAAGATGCTAATGAGAAATCGAAATCTGCTACAAGCACATCGGAGATAAAAGGTAAATGTTTTTCCTAATCTCACGTTGAGTGGCAAAATAAAATAGATTGTAGTAGTTTATTTTTTGAAGTTTTTAGCTAAGCGAGTGGTTGAGCTTTGGCCAACAAACTAAGCTTGAAGCCTAACCACTTATGTAGAGGTTCCACATCCCAAAATACTCATCAATGAGATAATTTCATCAATTGTGATTACTTTGTCTTAATTCTGGCCATATATTTCAATCTTTGTACAAAATTACATGATCTACTGGCTCTCTAAGGTTTCTTGTCATTCCAGCTTTTAAGAATCGGATCGAAAAGTATATCGATGATGTGGGAAAGAATACGTGTGAAGTTAGAGGGAAGCTGCAAGTTATAACCATAGATGTATGTACTGCTGGACCAGCTGCTTTAAGATTTTCCAAATTGTTTTTTGTTTTTCCCCTTTTTGTTGGAGTTTTCACTTAGATTTGAAGAGCGGTAGGATATTGATGAAATTTTCTCCAATACAGAATGTATTCCATAAGCAGATGCCTGGGTGTGAGAAGGGAACTGCCTGTGACAGAGAAAGAATGAATGTGACAAAGTTGGCACTTAAAACTTTAATCTTGAACGATTATTTTGGAATGATATTATTCCTTATAGTAAAGCTTTTTTCTTTTTTTCTTTCTTTGAATACAGTGTGTTGACTAAAAAGCTCAAGGAACTGTTGACTGAATTTGAGGTATTTCGAATTTCCCTTCGTTAGCTTAAACTTTTGGGTTGATAAATGGTTTACATTGTATCAGAGCAAGATGCCTATGTTGGGTCTTCCCACAAATTTTTGAAGCCAACAAATTTTAGGGAATGTTTGTTGGAAGTGTGTGATGAATAATCACCAAATCAAAATTTTAGAGGAAATAAAAACAAACTTATTGAAAAACTTTAACTCTTTCTTGTATTCTACTTCATACTTGAATGATTTAGATTACAACATTTCAATTCTATTTATAGGATTGTCATGAGCATAACATATACCACAATTAAACACAACAATTTAAATTCAACCCTTAATTGAGATGTGAAACTCTTACGAAATTAACTCTAACATTTTTAACTCACATCCTTTAATTTTTTTTACTCTTGTTAATCAATTCACATATATACTTATTTATTTAAAAGGAAAATTGCAGCAGATAACAAAAAAAAATTAAAAAAAACAACCCATACACATCTTTTTTGCATATTGCAAATATGACAAGTAATTAGATATATCAAACGACTATCAGAGGACTATCAAAGAGCTATTAGAGGGCTATCAGGGGACTATTGGAGAGCTATCAAAGAGCTATCCGCTTTTAAATTTGCTACTTTTACAATATAGAAAATGTAATGATCACATGGGCTTGCTTTATTATCATAAATATTTTTGCTATTTTTGCAAACGCTCCTATTTCAAACATGTTTAATTTTGAACATCCTCCCTTAAACATGTTTTTAGAAAAACTCCAAGCAAAGTTCTTAATTTGTTCAACACATTAACTTTGAGTGGCTTCATGAAAATATCTGCAATTTGATCTTTAGTCTTCACATATTGAACTTGAACCTCCTTCCTTGAAATGCAATCTCTAATGAGGTGAAATCTTGTATCAATGTGTTTGCTACGATCATGAAACACAGGATTCTTTGCTAGAGCAATTGTTGACTTATGGTCTACATGGATCATAGTTGAATCATCTTGCAAAATTCCAAGTGTCTTTAACAAATTTCTTAACCTAACTACATGGCAGACACATGAAGCTGAAGCAATATATTCTGCCTCACAAGTGGATAGTGTCACAATAGGTTGCTTATTAGAACTCCCAAGTAAATGCAATATTACCAACGAAGAAAACATATCCACTAGTGCTCTTTCGATCACTAGTATCTCTGTAACGACCTAAACTTTTGGACCTAAACTGTGGTCATTACTTTAATAGAGAAACATTTCTTTTAAACATGAGTCTTTATAAAATTCATCAAATTAAATAACATCAAAGAAAATTTTATTCGGGCCCTATTTCAATCAACTAAATTTTAGAAGTACAGTTTGCAAAACAAAAATTCATTACTCCATTAAATCACAAAAAAAAAAAAATTCTAAACAGTCTCATAACCCTAAGAAGACAAAAAAAACATAGGCGGAAGCATTTTGAAACGACATTCCCTATGACAGTCACGTCTCCTTCTTGCCTCTTGCCAGTCTACCTCCTCTGTTGTCCTTGCCTGAAAAACATTAACATAAAAGGGTAAGTACAAACATACTCAGTAAGAGACCCACTATTGGTCACGTTGGGAAAAAAATAAATTATTAGAACCCTAATGGAGTACCCTGCACATTCACAATCTTGTGATCCCGTAGGATACACATAATCAGTCTAACGCCCCGAAGGACGCATAATCAGTCTAGTGTTTGCAGAAACACATATCAGTTAAATAATTCCGCAAGATAAAAGTGGTGATCCCGTAGGACACCTGCAAGGTAACTACACAATAAGAGACTAATAATTTTTCCCCTCAGTCCCTTCTAACATCTTAACGATCATTCACAATTCATTCTCCTAACCTCATCGCATAAACTTTTCACTTAACCTTTAGCAGTCACCTTATTCTAGTTCAGCCCCAAAGCCAGTCAAAACATATTGACACACCAGACAACTAACTAAGTAGCCATAATATTCTCCACAGTCTCCAAGAGCACAACTACACCGTGTTCTCAGTTCCAAAGAACACATTTGCAACAATATACCATACCTCTAGTCTAAACCAAAAGTCTGTCATTTCAATCCACCCTCTATAAGTAACATCAACGAGCTTCAAATATTCAACATCCATAGATGTATAATATATATTTATCCAGTCAGTCATAACATGCATTCAAATATCCAGTCCACATTCAGCCATACAAAGATCTATACTCTTTCAATCGCACACAACATAAAATTATCACTAAGTCTACATTCAAAAATATCAATCACAACCGTCATCCTGATTCAGTTCAGGTAAAACATTACAACTCAAATCAGTATGTGAGTCCAGTAGAAAGCCCTTTACCTCAATGTTACCTAAGCACTTTATTTGAACTATCGCCACGAAAATGAACCTAAACATAACGACAAAATTCAGTATTTTTCCCAAAGTCGCTTCTTCATTCGAATCATAAAACCATGATAACCATGAACGTACCCAATGTTAACGAACCGAGTTCCAACCCAAGCCAATAGTCGTTGTGGACCCAAAGACAATCAAGCGTTACCCTCAACCTAAAATTGAACAACAGTCAACAAACAATCCAACCAAAATTACTTGAATTTTTTTGAAATAACAACAACCCAACTTAAATTTCCCTCTATAAACTTCAACCTATCACACAGTAAAAAGAAAGACAGTAGCTACCGAATCTAACGACGGGGTCGTACAAACCAAACGATGAGCAAGTCGGCTTAGAGGAGCAACGCACGAACGGGAGCAGTGGGTCACGGCGGTGCTACGAAACTAAGTGGCTCGGACGGAGACAGAGACGAAATACACGGTGGCGCAGACGATTGATGAAGGGTCACAACGGCGGTTCACGGCGAACGAAAATAGAGAGTCACAGCGAACGAAAACAGAGAGTTAAACGCGGCTGGAAACAGAGAGTCAGACGAAGGCACGATGGTCTGGGCTTCAGATCGGTGCAGATCTGGACAGAGAGAAGACGCACGCGAATGGCAGGGGAAGCGGCGTTGGGTTTTCGCGAACGGTAGGACGACTTTGGTTTTCGTCGTCGATCGACGATGGGGTTAGGGTGCGACGGCGCAACGAACGAAAGAGAGGAAGAAGATTGGAGATGGCGGTCGACGATGGTGGGTAGGGCCTCGGGAGTGAAAAGAAAAAGAAGAAGAGAGGTAAGGGGGGGTTTGTACGCGGGAAAGAAGAAGAGGAAATCTTCTTTTTTTTTCTTTTTTTTTACTTAATTAAAATAATAATAATAATTTAAAATAACATATTATTTTTTTTCCAAACAATTTTTCCCTTTCACTTCTTTTCTTTTCCACAAATTAAATATTTTTTTTATCTAAAAGAGACAAATTGCACCCAACAAACATTTAAAATCCTAAAATAAAGTAATTCGATTAAAATCAATTACCTTAGCACTCGAGGTGTTACATTCAGATTATTTATATTTCAAAATATTTATAAAAATTTGAATTTAAATACCTAAAAAGTACAAGAATTTCATTTTTTTTATATTTTCAGCTGATTTTAACTATATAGAGAAATTCTTATCCAATAGGCACAATGTATTTGTCTAGGTTAAAATGACCGAATATAACCCAGAATCACATATACAGTGTATTTGCAAATAATTCAATTGTGTAAAAATATTAAATAAATATTATTTTCGAGATGGATCTGATTGAATCAACATCCCTAGATTTATGCCTGCAATTTATACCAGATTGTCGTGTTTATAGGTTTCAAATTAAGTAATTAACAATTTATTTAGTTGTAGTTGTTAAAATTAAAATTGTATCTTACCCCTATAATTATTATGCACTTAATGTATATATATGATTATTTTAATAAAATTTTGATATTTTCCTTATAATCGTGGTACTTGATTGATTTTTCTAAAGTTTTCGTATTTCTAATAATAATTTATTTAACATAATAATAAATTAAAATTAAAATTGTATCTTAGCCCTATAATTATGATGCTAATAGCATTATTCTAAGAAAATTTTGATCTCCCCTATAATCGTGCTACTTGATTGATTTGCCTAAAACGATGTTAAATATAATTTCAAAATTTTTGGATTATCTTGTTAATATTCCATATCTATTTTTCATAATTGTTTTTTAAAAATAGATTTTAAATTTTGATTTGAAACTGCCAAAATATTAAAATTGCTTTAAAAATTTATAAAAATAGGTATTGTTAACAATAATTTGAGTTTAAAATTTTATCATCGCTAAAATCGTGCTAAGATTATCCACTTATGTTATTAAAAATTTTATCATCCCCTAAAAAAGTGTTATTTGCTTCATATGTCTAAAATAATGGCAAATATAAATTTAACATTTTTGAATTATTTATATCCCAAAATTTATAAAAAAAATTATATATTTTATTTTTGGAAGGAATTAATTGAGAAGAAAAGATTTGTTTTATTTAAATTGGAAAAGAGAAAAGGAAAAGGAAGATATTTAAGGAAAAAGAATAATATAATAATATTTATTATTAATAATAATAATATTATTACTATTCATCATCGTCTTCACTCTTACCAAACCCTAGCCACCGACGATACCTCCATCTCCGTTCGAGTGTTCTCCGTCCAGTCGAGATCTCCACCTTTGTAGCCAGCCCTTCCATTTTGTTGACTGAGAACTAAGCTGTAAGAAAACGTCTCCTCTGTTGCATGTCATTAGTCGTATTTTTACTTCATCCGAAGCCGAGTGCCTTTGCACCAGTTGTTCCTTCATAAGCCGCACGCCCAGCCACACCGATCTCCTTCATCACCATTCGTTCACTGGTATGTGGTTGATGTTTGATATTCACAATTGTATCTATATATAAACTATAATTAAAAACTAAAAAGATATTACACTTTACATTTTTTCTTTCTGACCTTGAAGGTTTTGAGGAGAAAATCCTTTGATTTTAGCTGAATGTATGAAGACTTTGAAGATTTTTAGGAGGACTAAGCTAGAAGCTTGAAGCTCCAATCTTTTTTGCAACTGATCGAAAACTTTGAAGATTTGGTGGAATCTTGGGAAGTGGAAGATAGTGAAGTTGGATTCTTTTCAGCTTTAAATACCTAAACATACACAATTTCAACAAGGATGTATTATTTAATTACAGCGTATTTGGGTTTTAGGTGAACAATTATATTTAGGGCTGTTTTTGAATTGGCTAGGGGCATTTGAGGCATTGTTCCATTTATTTATTTTTCAGATTTTTCGATTTTGCTATTCTGACAATTTAAAAATAAATTTGCTATTTTCCTGAAATAAAAGTCATAATTTGTTATTCTTCTTGACAGCCCTAAATAAAACATATCTTTATTTATCCACATGTTAAGTCCATGATTTTACACCATAGGTCAAACATGGCATCAAATGCCAAGCGCACCTGATGTCAAGTCAAAAGGTCCCTAAAGATATAATTGCAACATCATCATCTCATATTTTAGACGTGGTTTTGCAATTTACCTAACTAAATTTAAACAATCATTGCAATTTTGACTTTTAGATATTTAAACAAAGATAAATTTGTAATAGTGTAATAAGTCATACACATTTCAAATATCACTAAAAACAAATAATTTAATCCATCTTTTATGAGTAATCTCAAACGTGGAGAAATTTTAAAGAGAAAATAAATTGAGTAATAATGAAAAAAGTTACTACATATATATGCACCATAACAAACCCATGAGAGATGCCAATAAAGAGGGGAGAAGCAATAGGGTCACTCTAGTTTAATTAGCCTTCCTTAACCAACTTGTTCGACTCTTTAGGCCTATTTCTAGTGAACTCCTATTAGAGAATTTTGTTTCTAAAAACATGAATGATATCTAAATTATTTTTCTAAGATGATAAAAGAAATAAAAGGTTTAACCATACTGTTTCCTAACGTTTGCTCTTATCATTTTTTGGAAAGTTAAATTTCTACCCAAGAAGGTATAAGATGTCTTAACAAAAATCTAGGTGTGTACCAAAATGATTTAGAAAATCTCTTCTTTGTTCAACTATTTATATCCCACGTTCTCACCTTTTGTAATCATGGGCTCCCATATGAAGCCCGATCAATAAATGATGGGCTATGAGTTAAGTGGGTACAAACAACAATGATCTTACTTTTATACCCCAATCTCATTGTAGGAGGTTATTTAAATGAATAGAAATTTTAAAAATAATGATTAATTATAGGAATAATAAGAGATATAGCAACGTTTTTTCAGAATTTAAATATCTTAACCATAGATTTTGTATCAAAAAAACTTTAATTAAATTTTAAAATTAAAAAATATCAACTTGTTTGCTATCTTATCTCAAAATAACATTGATGGCTTGAATATCAAGATAATCAAATTATTATTTTGAATTAAAAAAAATTATGCGCTTTTTGTTCAAGTGAGAACTCGCTTATTTGTTTGTTTTCCAATGTTTCTTATTAAATTCTAATTAACTTATTCTAAAAATATAGCATTATATATATGCATATATAATTAGTTCAATGGCATTAATTCATACAATTGTTTAAATGAATTAAAATTAAAAAACAATTACATTAATTGTGTTTAGAAAGATTTTTAAACCATGTTCATTTGACTTCATAACATTAGTTAAATTATAATTTCTATCATATTGGTTTAAAAGTGTAATTATTTTAATATATTGCAGTCTTATCAAAAGTCTTTTATGTGTAATTAATTTGTTATATACAGTTATGAGTTTATCAAAGTCTTTATAGTATAATTAATTTGTGATATGCAATTATGAGTATGTAATTAATTTTAACCGGTTAATACTGCCAGAGAACCCTATCATAATCTCTTCCTAATATCTCGGGATTTAAAATGTATCAACAACTTTATTTATTTTTTTATTTCACCATTGTGTTAAGATTTTAACAACTTTATTCATTTTTTTATTTCAAAGTAATCATATTATTAATTTTTATTGGCCAAATCTCAATCTTTTCGTTAACCTTTAATAACTTGTAAATTAAAATTAATTTTCTAATTAGATTTTAATTTATTTTTAAATTTTGAATTTTAAATTTGAAAATTAAAACTATAAGCACCATTTCAAAAACATTTTGAAATATAATAAAAATCTATCTAATATTGACAACACAATCTATCATCCTAAACTTTTATCAGATTTTATTATATTTTTAATTTTTTAAAAATAATATTCTATATTTTGAATCTATATACCTATTTTTAAGTAAAAGTTTAGGTTAAAATGTCAGCAATAAAGTCAAATGACTCATCATTTTTATGACACTCACCCACTTGTTAATCCTACCATTCTCCACGTTTCATCATTAAGATAATAATTGTTCATAAAAACCCACTCTTAAGAGGTAAAAAAAGGAAAAAATAAAAAGGAGAAGAAGAAGATCCACCGATTGAAGTTTACCGTAAATTGGAAAAATGGCTTACTCCAACCGATCAGTTGCTTTCCGTTTCTCAAAAGCTTTGTTTGAACACCGCCATGGCGCTGCCGCTGCTCCTCCCTTCTCCCTCGCTGCCGCCGTTTCTATTTCTTATAAGGTAACTTTTGTAGGAATTGAAAACCAAAATTTTACATTTTCTTTTTATGATAGAAAAACTCAACATCCCACTTTGAATTTGATGGTATGAATATTTAAATATTTGTTTTTTGTTCATTTAATTAGTATCTATTGATTGATTTTGTTTTCTTTTAATATTCTTCCTTTACTTATATATTATTAAGGGGCAGATCTCGATCCTAATAACATTGTTTTGAGAATCAAATTTCGATCATTTATATGTTCGAGCAAACATTATTAAATAAAAATAAGAATATGTAAGTTAGTGTGATTGATTCTTTTCTCATTGATTACTTCACCCTATATTGTTAGGGGTTAGAACAAAATCCCACATTGGTTAAGGTAGGATTGGTTGGAAAAAGGAAGCGATCATCACACCTATCTCATCAGGTGTGAGACTTTTTCTTTTGCTAAATCAAGAGGGTTTAGATCCGAGATGGACCATATATCATATCGAATGTCCATTTTGTGTCTCTTTATCACATATATATTTATTGCCTAAAAAATTGAAAGTTCACCGACTAAAAGGTTAAATATCATAAAGGACCCACCTATAGAGATTATGTACCTGTTCATTATATATCCATGATATACGTAATATTTCGTTCCAGGCGTCAATCACATCTTTGTATATGTGGGGGATGGCAACTAAGTATTTTTCTTAGTTGAACTCTAACCAGTTTTGCCAACTCCAATCCTAATATAATGGATGTACAAATAAAAAACTTTCGCGGTATTAATTATGAAAGAAAGAAAAGGCGTAGTTTTTAACCCTTTGAGCTAGATTAAAATAAGCTATTTTTGTAGACAACGTGTGTCCAGCTCGTCCAACTAGGGGGGGCGCCATTGTGGCAATAATGTGAGAAGAGATTTGATGATTATAATTTGTCTTCAAATAAGGTTGATACAAGCGAGGAAAGCGACGTGACAGGAGCAAAAGCCAAAGAGCTGATAGCAGAGATGGTCAAAGATGGAGAGGTGAGAAGTACAGTGGAGGTGGCCTATGATGCAACAAAAGGG
>JBBPDI010089821.1:0-12263 GCA_037974545.1 Cucumis variabilis
AGCTGGAGACATCATTTGAGAGAACACTCATCTACTTACCCTAAAGTAGGGAAGGAGTGGATTTCATTTTGTGTAATTATGTTTCCAGCTCTCCACTCGATCTTGTCCAAAATGATAAGCTTATTGAGTCAGCGATCTGGCTACTCTCATCCATACAAATGAAAGAAAAAACCCTCGCGAACAGGAGTTCATAATACACTCACGATTAAGACTTTACCTAGATCCTCCTAGTGAAATAGAAATCTAACTAGTTAACAGAGTTACATCTAGTGGTTACTATTTTACGGTTCGGTCTTATGCAAACTCATTACATAGGATACCCTCACTCACATGTCAACTACATGAACGTGTTGAATCATTGCATTTGTATCAAATACAAATTGAGTCGTATCTATAGTGTTACTAGGATAAAGTACCCAACCTTATCCCTATACTATAGACCCTTTAAGCTGATCTCGAACATTGATCCTTGTATGTTTCTATATATTGTTCAACTCATCAAACATCTTAGGATGTTAGTTTATTTGATTTAGATTATTAAGACAAAACTAATAATATAATCAATAACAAATATTACTATAATAAAACTTTATTAATAAGGGTCAAAGGATTATATATTACCATCTACGAGTTTAGGACATAAATCCCAATAGAGATTGATTTGTGGGAACCAATTGGGATGGAAAAAATGTCTAGAGAGAAACTATTTTCTTTTTGTAGAGAACAAAAACATTGGCTTTTTTTTTTTCTTGATCAATTCATTAAAGAAAACTGTTTTCTTTTAGATTTTATAACTATCTTTCCTTCTTAGAGTAGGAAAGGAATTAGGAGAGAATCATTGGATTCTATTAATTTAAAAAATATTAAATTAATAAAAATTTTAAACCTACTAATTAATTAACCATTAATCAATTAGTTAATAATTAATTAAATCATATTTAATTAAAATTTCATGTAAGTCTTATTTAATGAATATCTTATAGTTTTATATTAATTTTATTAAATCAAATTTAATTAAATCAAATAAAATTAAACTATTAATTAATTTTTCAATTAATTAATAGCTCAATTTAATATTTTATATTTAACTTAAATTAAATTTGAATCTATTCAAATATATTTCTCATAACCAATAATTTTAATATGAATCCAATTCACATTAAATTAATATTTGAACTCATTCAAATATTTTATCTTTCATAATTAATTTTGAATCATATCCAAAATTAAATTTATAGAATAAATTTTATATTATTATGCACTACTATACATTAAACTAATTCCCAAAATAAATTTTAACATTTAAAATTAAAACAATATAAATAAATATCATTACCCTTTACGAGCTAGGAAAGGGACCTAATGGACCAACAACTCAGGAACTACAACCATATGAGATTAATTGGCTAAATTCATTAACCACATTAATCAATATTCATTAACTGTCTGTACACTCCACTAAAAGCTCACAGCTGAACTCTTCTCACTGTAGACCAATAACAGTAAGTTAATCCTTTAGTAAATCATTTGACAAGCTATTGCTTGTAAAGCTTAAAAACATGCTTCATACATACATTCAAATCATTTTGTTATAACAACTATTGCTTGTAAGCATTGAAAACAATGTTTCTTAAATAATGATTTAAAAAAATGGTGTTACTCACAATACTTGAATAGCCTTGGTCTTGGGTATTTCTTTCCATTCTCCTTGTTCTAAAAATTTCATATTTGTTCCTTATTTAGTCTCTTGAACATGTATATATCTTAAGGATCCTTAAAAATTCTCAAAAATATCAAAACAACCTCTATAACATAATATTTTTGCCCATCTCGCATAACCTTGTCACTCAGCCAAAACCTTATCTCCACTTTAAAGCTTCATAACTTAAAATCTAGACATCAAATGAAAATACTTTATTCTACAAAGTTGTTGAAAACTTTCTTAATAAAATTACCTCAAACTTTCAATGAAAGATGAAACCGAATGCATCATGTAACCTCCTCATAGTAAAGACTTTTCAATTTTTACCTTGTCACTCGACCTTCTACTTACTTTACACATTAAAATGCATATTAACAAGGTTTTTACACCTCACTAAATCCTTAAACTTCTTGACTTTATCATGCCACATAGTTGTCCAAAACGCACAGCTAGCTTCCATGACTATCTCGCATACTTTCTTGCCCAAACTACATAACCTGACTTAGAAAAGTTATAACATAGAATCTGTAACTCTTTTTGTAAAAATTCCTTCTATAAAGTTTCTTTAAAATGTGTTAAATTTCTTCTCTCAAAATTTCAGAGAAAATTGCTAACCAATGCGTTCTATAGCCTTCTGGGATTGCACTTTACTCAGATTCACTCGTGAACTGACATTCTCGCCTTATCTTATCCAAAATGTAAATCTTGTCATATCCAAAATACCCAACAGCCTTCCTCAAGAAACTAGACTTAATTTCTGAACTTTCAAGACCAATTTGAGTAAAAATACCCAAGTGAATTTTAAGAAACTTCTTTCTGAAGTTAGCTCAAATGCCCAACCTCTAATATCCTTCTTTATCGTCAACCTTAAACACTCAAAACCCTTTCTAACCTCTATAGCCAACCTTACCCAATCTTCCTCACTTTTCTTTTTACTCTCAAATTAAACTTGAATTTCAATAATCTTTATCTTCTTTTCCTATAATTTTCACTTCCTATTATCCTTAACTATTTTTGGAAAAATCCCAAGGTTATTGAAATTTCATGTTTCACAATTAAGACACCTCCTACTTACTTTTACACTTCAAAACACATGCTAAAAAGGCTTTGACACTTTACTCAATCCTTAAACCGATTGCCTTAATCATGCCACATAGTTTTCCAAAACGCATTGCTAGCTTCCAAGATCATCTCGTCTAATTTCTCGCCTAGACTACATAACCCGACATAGAAAAGTTATAACTTAAAACCCATAGCTCTTTTGATAAAACTTCCTTCTACAAAATTGCTCTAAATTGAGTTAACTTTCTTACTTCTAAATGTCAGAGCAAAAAACAAACTATGCATTATGTAGCTTTTTGGGAGTGCACCTAACTCTAATTCACTCGCGAACTTACCTTTTCACCTTTTCTAACCCAAAACGCCAACCTTCTCATATTCAAAATGTCTAGAAGCCTTTCTCAATAAACTAGACTCAATTTCTGAACTTTCAATACCAATTTGAGTAAAAATTTCTATGTAAGTTGTAAGAAATTTCTTTCTGAAGTTTGCTAAAATGTCTAACCTTAAACACTCAAAAACCTTTTCTAAACTTTATAACTATTTCACCAAGCCAATCCAAAATGCCTAAAGTGGTATTCTTTTACACTTAACCAAAACTTTCGTTCCTTATATCCTCTTAAACTCTTAAACTTCAACAACATGACCTTCCTTATTTTTATCAATTACAACACACTTACCAAAACACTTCTCAAGCCTACTTCTTTGTCTTAAATTTGCTTAAAACTAATTCTTTCAAGCTCTTTGGAAGATCTAAGATACCTAAAGTTTGGGTCTTACAAGAATCGTTCAAGAGCAGGATCAAGGTTTTACCATCACGTAGAGTATCCTTAAGCAATTGATGAAGTCTCCTATGGCTGGGATTGTCATCAAGAAAAATTTCCTATATAATGACTATGATTCTGCCGCTAGCAAGTCAAAGAGAGAAGTAGATGTTATGTCTATCATGATGGCTAATGTAATGATTAAGGCTGCCATGACGGAGATGGAGAGAAAAATTAATTTCCAGATGAAGGTTGTTGATGAATAAGATAACAAAATCACAACTTTAAGAGAGCAGATGCAGACTCGTGAAATTGGTGGATCAAATCAAACTCCTATTGTCAAAGTTGATGACAAAGGAAAGAATGTGGTGCAAGTAAATCAACGATAACAACAATCAGCTTCTGTGGCTTCCCTCTTAATTCAGCAATTACAAGATATGATCACGAACTCCATCAAAGCTTAGTATGAAGGCTCATCCCATACTTCTTTCATGTACTATAAGTCATACACCAAAATAATTGACAACTTGAGAATGTCACTTGGTACCAGCCTCCAAAATTCTAGCAGTTTGATGGAAAGGGCAACCCGAAACAACACATCACTCACTTCATCAAAACATGTGATAACGCAGGATAAAGAAGAGATCAACTAGTCAGACAGTTTGTTCAAAGCTTGAAAGAAGATCTTTTAAAGTGGTATAAATATCTGGAGCTAGAAGTCAGTGACAACTGGGAATAACTGGCAAAAGAGTTCATCAACTGCTTCTGCAGCACTAGACGCACTGTAAGCATGATGAAGCTCACAAACACGAAACAAAGAAAAGGAGAGCGAATCAGTGACTACATCAACAGATGGAGAGCTCTGAGTCTTGAGTGCAAGGATCGACTCACCAAACTGTCAGCTGTGGAAATGTGCACCCAAGGCATGCACTGGGGACTCCTTTACATTCTACAAGGAATAAAGTCCCGTACATTTGGAGAGCTGGCAACTTGAGCTCATGATATGGAGTTGAGCATTGCCAGCAAAGAATCTAAGAAATTTCTTGTTCCTGAAGTAAAGAAAGACAAGAAAGAGATAAAGGGTGACAAAAAGATAGCGAAGAGCACCGTGAAAGAATCTGTGGTCCTCAACATGACCCCACCGAAGTTCTCCAAAAGCAAAGAAGAGAGAGCTGAAAAAAATGATGGAAGTGAGAGATGACGTCTGACATTAATAGAATGATAAGAAAAAGCTTACCCATTTACTCATTCAGATATTGGAGACATGCTAGAGTAACTACTAGAGAAGTAGCTGATAACACGCAAAAACGCCTGTTATTATAACCCTTTTTATTAGAATAATGAGGTCAAACCGCATAAGAAGATGATCAGAATGTGTAACTTGTGTTGTAAACATATAAGTACTTAGAAATATAACTTACATAAGCATTATGCCAGTATTACGTGATTATCATGTCTAAACACAAGATAAGTGGACAAGAAGAGAAAAGCAAATTACAAAAGACACCTCGCGCATAGGTCACATGATAGGAACTCACCTGGAGATTAGCACCTCCAAACGAGGAACCATGTCATCACGTAATGAAAGCTCACTACAAAACAACGGTGGTAGTAGGAGTGATATGACTTCATAAGACTGAAACAACGCAGACAAGATTAAAAGAATAGAAGTTTTTTGCCTAAAATGCCTATTAAAAGAAGTTCATCTTCACCATGAAAGAAAGAGCCTGAATAAGCGTAAGAACGTCTGAATGGGTGTAATGGGGCCTGCACGAACCAATTCAAATCCTATAAAAGTCAAAATCTAGAGAGTCGGTGATAAGGATTAGCCTAACCACCGAGATTGTAAAGCGAAAGCTTAGATTTTGAAAAGAAAAGAGTTCATCCCCCCATTTTCTCTAACTTCTATTTCATCTTCTCACTCTTTCTCCATTTTATTATTCTTTACATTGTATTTAGCTATATTGTATAATGGCTGAAGGCCTTCGTTCTTGAATATAATGTATATTTATACATTTCTCAATCCATTCATGTCATTACTGTTCATATGTCTTTATGTTATTTGTAGTTAGGTTTGTGATGTACTTTCATTAAGTAGTATATATTTCTATTGCTTAGTGTCTTAGCTGAGCTACATTCAACACTTGACTAGTGTATGTCACCAACTACCCGAAAGGGAAAGTAGCAAGAACATGGCTAACACATGTAAGGAAGAGTTTGCTCAACCTTGTGGGAGGACTTCTGTCATTTATATTTCAAGAGGAAAACAAGTGTGGACCTAGATGCCAAGAGGTTGTTGTCATTAATTGAGACGCACTCTAAGCAGAATAAATAGGTATTACTAGATATAAATCATTTAGTTAATCTTAGTCATTTGGATTCTGAAAGGAAACCAAATGTGGCGATCAATGACTCCGAGAAGAGTGCACATTAAACATAAGATAACTTGATGAGTTATACCAGAGTGAGGTGGTCATATAGCTTACTTGCATGATAACATGAGATCTTCCTTCACCATTTCTTAACACAAGTTAGTTCACTTAATCCTCCATTTACCATAATTTATCCCCCTGTGCATGAGTCTCTAGGTGAGTGAATAACTTTAGTTCTCTTTATATATTCCTTCACAGCGACCATCATAACCTAATAGATGAGTAACACCCTAGAATTGATATCTTAAAACAATTCTTCGTGTTCGACCCTGATCTCAACCAGGTAAACCTACTGTTTCGCTTGCACTTAGGCAAGCAGTAGGAAAATTTTAATTCAACGATGACTTAGGCTTCACGTAATATAGAAGTACAGAGTGAGCACTTCGCATGCTATGATCATGACCCATGACGTATCGCTTAGAATTAACCATGCAATACAGAAAGACATGGTGAGCACTTTACATGCAGTCAACCTATTTAGTGATGTACTGCAATTGCGTTACGCAGATGTTAGAGTAAGACTAAGTCCCAAGTAACACTTATATGTTGTTCCAACAACAGAACAATCAACTGTAATCGATCCAGCTACTGGAATGTAAACAACCTGAGCAAGCAGAAAAGGTAGATGATTTCAACTACTACAAGTATCATCGAGTCAACAGTCACCTAGTAGAGAAATATTTTGTGCTAAAGGAGGTAATTTGAATGTTGGACACTCGTGAGAAAAAGATTAAGCTAGACTTAAAGGAGGTAGCTCAATCAAACCATGTTGCAATGACTATAATGTTATAGGCTCCTTCATGAAGATTTATTTTTAGAAAAGGGAAAGCTTGGTCCAGTTCGGGACCTTTGAGCTTATATTTGTCCAATTCAATTAGGAAGTTGCACTTGAGGATCCTCAAGGAAAATAAAGATCGATCGAAGAAGACGATGACGGGTGGATCATTATGACTCGCTGAAAGAAAAAGAGAGTCGATTTCTACCCAAAAAGAGTCTCGCTCTTACAAAAATTATAGAAAAGGGAATAGGATTCAAAAGATTAAGAAAAAGAAGAAGACTCATAAGCCTAAGTTTGTGCATGAGGAAGACAAGGATTTCCTTCGACCTCAACGCTTACTAACCTTGGTTGACTTCCTTCCAACGGAAGGGATTACAGTCATTGGTAGCAGAAGGTTTTACAGAGATCTTAGATCAATTTCATTGAAAACTTAAATATCGTACATTGGCAATAATTACATAAACAATTTTCTAATTGAGGCTAAGCATGCTTTAAAATAATAGATTAGAGAAAGAAAAACTCACATATTTTGATGCTTTAGATCTACTAAAACTCCAAATTAGGAACACCACCTATCGAAGACCTTCCAATCCTCTAGGATGAGATTGGTTTGTGGAAACCAATTGGAGTAAAAAATCTTTTGAGAGAATTTGCATAGAGACAAAGTCTTAGGTTGAAAAACTTGTTTTCTTCTGCGTATTTATAACTCCCTCTTCTTTAGGATGTTGGAGAGAATCATGGAATTCTATTAATTTAAAAAATATAAAATTAACTAATTAATTAAATAAATTAATAATTAATTAAATGATATTTAATTAATATTTCATTTAAATTATATTTAATAAATATCTCTCACATATCTTATAGTTTTAATTTAATTTAATCAAATAAAATTAAACTAAACTATTAATTAATTAATTGCTAAATTAAATATCTTATATTTATAAAAATTTCTCATAACTTAAAGTTTTAATGTGTATCATATACGCATTAAATTTTAACCTATAGTTTTTATATGAATTCAATTCACATAAAATTAATATTTAAACTCATTCAGATATTTTATCTCTAATAAATTAATTTTGAATCATATCCAAAATTGAGTTTATATAATAAAGTTTAATTAAAATATAAACTTTATATTATAATGTATCACCATACAATATACTAATTCCCAAAAGTAAATTTCAACATTTTAAATTACAACTAACATAAATAAATCCCATTGCCCTCTACGAGCTAGGAAGAGGACCTAATGGATCTACAAATCACAAGCTACAGAGATATGAGATTAATTGGCTAAACTCATTAACCACATTAATCAATATTCGTTAACTATGTCTACACTCCACTAAAGACTCATAATGGAACTCTTCTTACTATAAATATATTTTTGTGTCCACGAATATAGACCAATAATAATAAGTTAGTCCTTTGCAAGTGTTTATTAAACCAACTAGGAAAAATTACCGTTTTATCCCTAAGTTACATCTAGTCCTTAAATACCAATGCTCCTCTAATAAATAGCTTGTTTATGGTCTAACCAACAAACAAAAACCTCTATTATGTCACAGAGAGGGTAGGGTCCTTTGTTCAAGTCTCAGAAACACCATTTAAGAGAACATTCATCTACTTACCCTAAAATCAAGAAAGAGTGGATTTCATCTTGTGTGATTACGTTTTCATCTCTCTACTCAGTTTTGTATCCAAAATTATAAGTATATTGAGTTGGTAATCTGCCACTCTCACCCGTACAGATCAAAGGACCATTTCTCGTGAACAGAATTTCATAATATACTAAGGATTAAGACTAAGTTACCTAGGTTATCTTAATGAAATAGAACCCTAACTAGTTAACGGATTTACATCTAGTGGTTACTATTTCGTAGTCTGATCTTATGCAAACTCATTGCATAGGATACCCTCACTCGCATGTTACCTTCATGAATGCGTTTGATTATTGTGTTTGTATCAAATACAAAGTGAGTCGTATCCATAATGTTACTACGATAAGGTATCCAACATTATCTCTATGCTATAGACCCTTTAAGCTGATCTCGAACATTGATCTTTGTGTGTCTCTACATATTGTTCAAGATTCATCAAACAGCTTAGAATGTTAGTTTATTGGATTTAGGTTATTAAGACAAAGCTAATAATATACTCAATAACGCTTATTAAAAGAATAATAATAACATTTTATTAAAAAATAATGGTCAATGAATTATATTTACTATCTATGAGTTTTAGGACATAAATCTCAACACCAACAAACTTCCTTGGTGATCATCAAGATGAAGTTCTAGAAGTTGTTGCATGTCATGCTATCAACGCGACTGAGGAATCAAGCATCCTTCCAAGATCACTTGAAGAGGAGGGAGTATCAAAAGACTTATCAAGGTTCAACATGGAGGATCTATTATCACTTCTTTAAGAAATCAAATTCATCCTTGTTGATGCGTTATTAAATTCAAGAGCATCAAGTTCAAGTTCGTCATTTTTTACATACAGGAGTGCTCTTTACTGCATGTCTATGAACTTCTCAGATCAGGATTTGTTGTTGGAATCTAAATTCCATAATAGACCCTTGTATGTTTCTGGATACGCTTGAGAACAAAGAGTCAGTTGATTTCACATTGATAACAGATCAGCTGTCAACATAATGTCAAAGTCAACTATGAGGCAATTAGGCATCTTTTGATGGAAACAATAGACATGCGCAGCGGAATAAGGATCAAACTTTACTCTAATTGCAACTAAACAAAATTTAGTAATCAACGTGCATAATAACCCTAATATAAACAGAGATAGGGTTAATAGAAAAACTTAGCTTGGAAGCTTTTCTTCTCTTGTATTCTCTTCACGAATTTGAAGTCACGACTACCACTATTTTTGATCCGCTATTCTCTGGATTTGGAACCGAGTTGTGCAACTCAAAATGGTGGAAAAAAAAGAGAAAGATGGTACCTTTTGAATGAACCTAACTTTTAGATCTTTTTTTTTTAGAGTTAAAAAGAGTTCTTGGTTTATTTTGTAATTCTTAAGTACAAAAAAAAATTCTCATCATTTTAAATAAACAAACAGTCCTTTGAGTTTTGCAAAAAACCGCTTTACAAGCAAACTACATGCAAGAGCTTCCCTATCTCACCACTTGGCATTATTAGTGGAGTAGGTGTCTTGCATGCAATAAGCTACTTGCATATCACATGCAAGTGATAAGCTTACCAAATCTCAACAAATGTTATTATTTAAATTAGTCTAAGGGCAATATGGTAATTTATCATTTAAATCAAATTCAAAGTTTGACTTTTTCAACTTTAAAGTCAACATTTTGACTTTTTACCATTTTGTCCTTCTTAACTAATTTTGACCTTGCAAGCATGAATCTACATTCATTTCTTCGACCATTTCCATCATATTCAAGCTTCTGAATATGAATCCATATTCGTATTTTTAATATTTAAATTATATTTAAACATGAAGCTCTATCTTAAGCTTATAACTGACGATTATATCAAATATATTTGTCAATTTCTCTCTCTTTACCTAATTCAAACAATTCGAATTATTCCATCATAATGTTCTAAGTTGATTTCTTATAAGTTAGAGGGAGAACCTAATGAACCTATAAATCATGAGCTCTAATGATCTAAGATTAACTGGCTAAACTCTTTTAGACTGAGTTAATCAACCTTCGTTAATTAACGGGTCATTCCACTAAAATCCCTTAGTTGCACTCCTCTCACTATACATATATTTGTGTTCATGTGACATAACTATGATAAGTAAGTTAAATCTTTCACAAGTTCGTAACCTCGATTGGGTCAAAGTATCAATTTACCTCAAGACTACATCTTACTCCTTAAGTCCAACTGATCCACTATTGAACAATTGGTTTAAGATCCAACCTCTAAACCAAATTCCCTTCAGACCAATGAGAGGGTGGGGTCCCTTGTTCAAGACTTGGATTCAGTCATTAAGGAAACAACCTATCTACTAACACTAAAGCAGGTAGATGTGAATTTTATCTTGCATTCTATGTCCCTAGCTATCCACCCATTCTTACCCCTGAAATGGAAGGGTTATTTGGCCAATGCCATTGAGTTGCCCTCACCTATGAAGATCTAAGAATAATTTCGTGTCAACAGAAGTTCATAGTTAGCTCAGGAGTAAGATTAAGTTGAATAGGATATCTTTAAACTAAATAGTCAATTTTATTAAAGTTAACGGTGTTATAACTTAAAAGTGACAATTTTTATGGTTCCAGTCTTATGTAAACTCTTTACATAGGATGCCCCCACTTCCATGTCTCTACATGAACAATTCAGGATCATATCATTTATACTAACTACAAAGTGGGCCACATCCATAGTGTCCCTAGCATAAGAAGCCTCATTGTATTCATATACTATAGACTAGTTAGGTTATATACTCGAACTTGATCCATGTTTATATCTCTACATAAAGTTCAAGTTTACTCAATAATAGCCTTGGGACCTTAGTTTATTGGCTTTAAGATTATAGTATCAATAATGACTTTATTGAATAGAATATGATTACAAACTGCGAGTTTTAGGACATAAATTCCAACATCTTGATGGATGAGCTCTCAAATAGCAAGCTGGTAATTCAAGGTTTCAATCAGGGCAGCCAAAGGGCAATAGACATGATAAACTTAGAACTTAGAATTGCTGACCTAAAGGCTAATGCATTATTTCATGTCATAGACTCAAGGACCACTTACAAGTTGTTACTCGATCGTCCTTGAATTCATGGAAATGGAATAGTAACTTCGACACTAAATTTTATCAAGACAGTGTAAAGAAAGTTGAAGCCTCCAATTGAACTAGTGAATGCAGAGGAACTCGCGCAAAGGCTACGCGAGAAGAACCTGTCTAGCAAGTACAATTTCTAGGTAAGTATCTACGTAACCATGCGAGAAAGATTCACTAGAAGACAAGAATGGTAGTTTGAGTTGATGTTACTTGACAAGGTTGCAATCGACGCTGACATGCTCAGAAGAGTAGAACTTTTTAGCTAAATGTTACCTATAAAAGGCTAATGCATTATTTCATGTCATAGACTCAAGGACCACTTATAAGTTGTTACTCGATCGTCCTTGAATTCATAGAAATGGAATAATAACTTCGACACTACATCAATGATTTAAATTTTATCAAGATGGTGTAAAGAAAGTTGAAGCCTCCAGTTGAACTAGTGAATGCAGAGGAACTCGCGCAAAGGCTACACGAGAAGAACCTGTCTAGCAAGTACAATTTCTAAGCAAGGATCTACGTAACCACGGGAGAAAGATTCACTAGAAGACAAGAATGGTAGTTTAAGTTAATGTTACTTGACAAGGTTGCAATCGGCGCTAACATGCTCAGAAGAATAAAACTTTTTTTTCTAAATGTTGCCTATAAAAGGACTCCTTCTTTATCAAGTAAAGGGGTTGGCTTTGAGAGAAGTAAAATGTCTATATGGATTAATCCAAACCCTAGAGACTGGCGAAAAGGAGTAGTCTTTCC
>JBBPDI010089829.1:0-12262 GCA_037974545.1 Cucumis variabilis
TAACTAATTGATTAATGGTTAATTAATTAGTTGATTTGAAATTTTTATTAATTTAATATTTTTTAAATTAATAGAATTCCACTATTCTCTCCTACTCCCTTTCCTATTCCATGAAGGAAAGAGAGTTATAAATATCTAGAAAAAATTGATTTCTTTAATGAATTAATCAAGAAAGAAAAAGTCAATGTTTTTTATCTCTGCAAAAAGAAAATAGTTTCTCTCTAAATTTTTCCCATTGCAATTGGTTCCCATAAACTAATCTCATCCGAAAGGATAGGAAAGTATTCGATGGGTGGTGTCCTAATTTGGAGATCTACTTTGTAGATTCAAAGATACAAACAAGTAAGTTTTTCTTTCTCTAATCTATAAATGAAAGCATGCTTAGCCTTTAAGGAAAGAGCATCATTCAAAGCAATCAATTAAGAACAATAACAACACAAAAGGCAAAGCAACACCATAAAACAAAGAAAGAAACCAAACAGATGGAATAACAACCTTACAGCCCTAGGACAAGCAAAGAAAGGAAAGACGAAAGGAAACTAACTAAATAAGATCATGAGCATTCTCACACCAAGAAGCAACACGAGCATGGATACAAGAACGGATGAGTTGAAACAAAACCATAGGCTCACGAGCCTGACCTCTACGAAGACGATGATTATGCTTTTTTTAGATAAAGTAAATCGTAGCACACTAGAGAACACGCCACAACTTCCTCCTCACACTCTTCCCAATACCCTGATGACAAATCCAAGACAGCTCAACCGCCCAATACCCAATCCTATAAGAAGAAGCCATAACCTGAAGGACCCTAGACCAAATTTCACACCTAAAAGGACACGAAAAGAATAAATGATCACAAGACTCACAACTCCCCCCATAAAGAATGCAAGAAAAAGAAACCGATCTGTCCTACTGACTTAAGCTATCTCTAGTACCCAATCTTTCTCTAATGACAACCCAAGCGTAAAAGGAATGCTTGGGAATATTCACCCCACCCCACATAAAACCCAACCAACTAACCCTAACACTACGAAGACGAATAGTATTCCACGCACTAGCAATAAAAAAACCATCATTGCGACCATGCATCCAAACCCACCTATCTTCATCACTAGGACACGGACTAACACTCTGAACTCTATCCTAAAGATTAATCAATTCCATACAAATCTACAGCTACAGAGGTGATTTAAACCAAGAATGTTTTCACTCGGGCACGTGAGGTACACCTGTGCCTTCTAATTTTCTCTCATTTTGCTTCTCGCTGGTGAGGATCTTGGATGTGCTAAGGTACAATTGACGTAATTCGAAGGTGGTTTACGACTAAATTGTTGTGGTTTTGATCCCTAAAGACTTCTCTGGTATTGGTTCAGTATCCGACTGGAGATTACTTGGATATAAAAGTTTTATGTTTGGCTGGCTTTGGTAATCAGATATGGAATAGGCCATTACTCTTATGTTCGATTGGAAAAGAAGTTGGATTTGCAATTGATGTAATTCCGATTAATATTGTAGCGTTTTGTGGGTCTTATGTATGATTATTCTTCTACTTTATGATTGATTATCCTCTGGCATAAGTTGGAGATCAGTTCTCGTACAGGCCTTCGACTTTTGGGTTCCCCTTCCGACGATGTGCTGGTGAATGGAAGAAATGAACGATGATGTCTTGTGGTGAAGAAACGTGTATTGTCTATTCTCAAACGTGCACACGACATTGTTGTGAATCATAAGACGATAGCAATGAAGGATGACCTACCATCTTCTTTAAATAGAAACAGTCGATTGATGGAAGTTGAACCGGTTTGACTGAACCGTCCATTAGGAAGTATTCCACAGGCCCATGAGTTAAATAAACCTTCTCTTGAAGATGGCCAACATACGAAAAAAAATAACTTGTGTCAAATGGATCAGGGTAAATAATTGGGGTTGGGGATGTGGTTCAATTGATTAAATAGTCGATGATGTTGGATGGGCCAAATCTAGCTGATGGACCTGAGTATGAAAAGAGATTGGATGGGCTGAAGGTCATTAACAATGTTGGGCTAGGCAAATCAAAATGGAATACATCTAATGGTTCTTGTAAACAAATAGAATCTAATGGTTCAAAATCTTCATAGGCCTCCCTCTTTGGTTCTTCCATTGGTAAAACACTTATACTTCTCCTACAACCGTTGGTGATAAAATTGTTGTAGTTCGACCCGAAGAGGTTATTGCTCAAGAAGTTCGGATGTGGGAAATTTTCTTAGTTGGGTAACTTATTGATGTAAAAATGTCCTATATTGTTATCTATCGGCTTATTGAGAAAATATGGAGTAAATTAGAAATACCTACGATAACAATTATGGAGAACAATCTCATTTGTTTTCAATTTAGAAGCCCAAATTTTTTTGAGTGGATCCTATCTGGTGGATTGTGGCATCTAGGCGGCAAACCTATAATCCTCCATAAATGGACCCTAGGTATTGTCTCTGAATCGTTTGTTTTTTATTTTGTTCCTATTTGAATCAAACTTGGTAGAATTCTTGTGGAGTTGTGGATTGAATTAGAATTTGCCTGTCGTTACTAGATTAGTAGGAAAAAAGAAAATTGTCATATGCGAGAGTATGTGTTGAATTAAATGTGAACTCACCTATGCCTACTGAAATTACAGTGAACCTTAGGGAAGTGGATTTCATTGTGACTGTGAACTATGAGTTGAAGCCTAAAAAATGTAATCTATGTCGGGTTTTTAGGCATTTCGATGATAAGTGTCCTAGGAGTGTAAAGGTTAAGGTTCTTCGGGAGAAGGATATGAGTAAGGTGTTTCTAACAAAGAGGAGGATCCAACAAATGTGGCTTGTGAAGATGTAGTGTTGGAATCATTTAAACAGTTAGAGGAAGGGGAGATCAATAATTCCCCACTCAAACTAAGTAAGGAAAAAAAGGAGGGTAAACGATATGATTTTACTCTTGTCACTCGAAAGAAAAGGGAGTTGATTTCTGTTCAAGAGAAGGGTAAAAGTGTGGATGTGACTATGCCTAACTCTTTTGGCACCCTTATGGAATTGGCCGAGGAAAACAAGTGGGCCTTATCCATAGTGGATAGATCCCCTCCTCCCTTACAGGTGGATGCATTGCCATTGTTCTTAGGGGTATACCACCAGAGGATTATCCTGTAGGAGTTAAGACTCCTAGTATCCCCTCATGATTAGTTGGTGTTCGTGGAATGTGTGGGGTCTAAATAGTCCTGTAAAGTGTAGAGCAATGTTAGATTTCCTAGACGTGTCTTCTATGGGTTTCTGTTGTCTCTTGGAAACTAGAGTTCGGGAAGAAAATTTGGGTTCTATTTCCAGAAGGTTTGGTGATTCGTGGGAGTACACTTGTAGCTATAGTAGCAGTGGTGTTAGTTGTATTTGGGTAATGTAGAAGAGAATTCGTTTCATTTTCACTCCACGTGAGGTGGATGATCAGTTCATTTTTGGGTCGTTAAATGATCTGCATGCTATCTAGAGATTGTGTGGAGGTGCTTTGTGTTTATGCCTCTAACAATAATATTAAGAGACGTTTAATATGGTGTCGATTGGATGAGATCTCTTCTAGATGGACAAGATCGAGCGTTGTCAAGGTTGACTTTAATGCTATCAGACTTCATTCTGAAGCCTTTGGTGGGGCTTCTATTCTAGGTGAGATGGAGGAGTTCGATATGGCTATTCGTGAAGCTTATCTTGTTGAACCTATGGTGCAGGGTAACTGGTTCACCTGGACTAGTAAGGTCTGTGGGTCTGGTTTGATGGGAAAACTTGACTGTATTCTGATTAATGAAATTGGAATAGAAACATGGCCTAGTATAAGAGTTAGTGTTTTACCATGGGGCATTTCTGATCACTCCCCTATCTTATTCTATCCTAGAGCCCATCAGAGATAGAGGGTGGTATCTTTTTGCTTTTTCAATCATTGGGTTGATGATGCTTCCTTTATAAACGTTGTATCTTTGGTTTGGGTTCGTCATCCAGAGGTTTCTTCGATCGTGAGTCTTGCGAGAAATCTTCAGAACCTCAAACCTGTCCTTCAGAGACAGTTTGGTAAGCACATTCGAAGTACTAGTGAGGAGGTTTGTATTGCTAAAGAATCCATGGATAAAGCCCAGATGGAGGTTGAATGAAATCCTATGTCTGAAATTCTGAGTCATTAAGCTGGTAATACCACTGGAGCTTTTTGGAAGGCTATTAGACTAGAGGAAGATTCGTTGCAGTCTCGAATTAGGTGGCTGAAGTTAGGTGATCAGAATAATGCCTTTTTTCCACCATTCTATTCGTTCTCCGTTGAGTCATAATTTTATACTTTCTGTGGTCTATTTAGAAGGCTCTACGGTGAATACTCACGAAGAGGTGGCTTAGGTGGCAATAAATTACTTTTGTAACAGTTTGAGTTCTCAGGATATTGGCTATAGAGAGTTGTCTCCTTGGATTGAGGATATTATTCAGTTTAGATGGTCTAAGGAATGTCGTCAGGATTTACAGGCACTTATTGATCGTGAAAAGGTTAGGAGAGTATTATTTTCTATGGATAATGGTAAGACTCCTGGCTTTGATGGGTTTTTTGTTGGTTTCTTTAAAGGTGCCCGGTCTGTGGTTGGGGCGGATTTCTGTGAAGCTGTTGTGCATTTCTTTCATACTTGTTATCTTCCTTATAGAGTGAATACTACCATTATTACTCTAATTCCAAAACATTATGGGGCTAATCGTATGGAGGATTTCAGGCCTATTTCTTGTTGTAATGTTATTTACAAATGTATTTTTAAGATTTTGGCTGATAGACTTCTCGTGTAGATCCCTTCTTTTGTCAGTAATAACCAATTTGCCTTTATTACTAGAAAGAGTATTATTGATAATATTCTTCTATGTGAGGAGCTTATTGAGGGTTACCATAAAAACTTTGGTAAGCCTCGATGTACTATGAAAGTGGATTTTCAAAAAGCTTATAACTCTATTAACTGGGATTTTGGTTTTGGCTTGTTGATGGCTATTGGCACTCCCTTAAGGTTTGTGAGTTGGATTAGGACTTGTGTTACCTACCTGATGTTCTCCATTACAATTAATGGCTCTTTGGAGGGGTTTTTTCATGGCAAGAAAGGTTTGCAGAACGGTGATCCTTTATCTCTTTTCTTATTTGTGATGATTATGGAGGTGCTCTCTCGTATGTTGAATGTCTTCCACAGAGTTTCCAGTTTCACCAGCTTTGTGATAAGGTTAGTTTAACTCATCTAACCTTTGTGGATGATCTTATGATATTTTGTGTAGCTGATGAGTCCTCTTTGAGAATTATCAATGAGACTCTTTAGAAGTTTGGTGAGCTTTCTAGTCTATTTACTAATCTTAAGAAAAGTTCTATTTTCTTGCGGGGGTTAATAGTGAGGAAGCTTCTCATTTAGCTGCGAGTATGAATTTTGTTCTTGGACATCTCCCTATTCGTTATCTTGGGCTTCCTTTACTTTCTAGGCGATTATGTCCTTCTGAATGTGTCCCGCTTAATTAACGGACTACTAATCGAATTTGTTCTTGGTCTGCTAGAGTTTTATCATTTGCAGGTAGACTTCAGCTTGTTCGTTCTGTGCTTCATAGTCTTCAGGTTTACTGGACTAGTGTGTTTGTGCTTCCTGCGAGTGTGCATTATGAAGTTGATAAAATCCTGAGGCCTTATCTTTGGAGAGGTAAGGAGGAGGGTAGAGGAGGTACTAAGGTGGCATGGGCTAAGGTTTGTCTTTCGTTTGAGGAGGGTGTGCTTGCTATCTGGGATGGGCCTTCTTGGAATATTGCGAGTACAATGAAAATTCTTTGCTTGATGCTGGTAAATTCGGGTTCTCTATGAGTTGCTTGGGTGGAGGCATATATTCTAAAGGGAAGGTCGTTGTGGGAGATTGATGTTGGGGTTGGTCGATCGTAGTGTCCTCGAGCTATCTTGCATAAGCAGGATAATCTGAAAGAGCATGTTAGGATGGAGGTGGGTGATGGTAGGTGTTACAGAGTGTGGCTGGATCCGTGGTTACATGGTGATCCTATCCTTCAGTAGGTTGGTGAGAGGGTAATCTATGATGCAGTAAGTCGTCGGGAGGCTAGGCTGATTGAATTCATTGGTCTAGATGGGGATTGAAGGTGGCTGCAGGTTTCTTTGGATTTGATTGATCTTTGGGATAGGGTTCAAGTTGTTAGTCCATGTCTTAATGATGAGGATAAGTGGGTTTGGATTCCTAGTTTCAAGGATGGTTTTCGATTGCTAGTGCCTGGGACACTATTCGTCCTCGCAGTGTTAAGGTTTGTTGGTCAGGTTTACTATGGGGTGGGGGGGAATATTTCCAAGCATTCCTTTTGTGCTTGGTTGGCCATCAAAGATAGATTGGGTACTGGAGAGAGGTTAAGTAGGTGGGAAAGATCGGTTCATTTGTCTTACATTCTTTGTAGGGGAAGTTGTGAGTCTTAGGATCATTTATTTTTTTCATGTCTTTTTGGGTGTGAAATTTGGTCTAGGGCCCTTCAGGTTATGGCGTCCTCTCACAGGATTGGGTATTGGAGGGGTGAGTTGTCTCGGATCTGTCATCAGGGTATTGGAAAGGGTGTGAAGAGGAAGTTGTGGCGTGCTCTCTGGTGTGCTATGATTTACTATATCTGGAAGGAGCATAATCATCGTCTCCATGGTGGTCAGGCTCGTGAGCCTATGGTTCTGTTTTAGTTCATGCGTTCTTGTATTCGTGCCCATGCTGCTTCTTGGAGTGAGAATGCTTATGATCTTATTTAGTTGGTTTTATTTTTGTCTTTCCTTCTTTGCTTGTCCCCGGGCTGTAGGGTTGTTTTCCTTTTGTTTGGTTTTCTTTGTTTGTTTTGTTGTGTTGTTTTGCCTTTTTGTGTTTTTTATTGTTCTTAATTTTTTCTTTGGTTGCTGTTCTTTCTTTTGGTTTTTTTGCCTTTTTCATGTCTGTGTGAGCATTTTTCGCTCTTGTGCCTTGGCCTCAGGCTGTGAGGTCATTTTTGTTGTTATATAATAATATTACCTTTTCAAAAAAAAAAATTGGGCCACCTCTAATCCCTATCCGGACTAATGAACTCAACAAGCCTAGTATCCCGCCGACTCGCCGCATCATAAATCACCCACTCACCAACCTGCTGAAGGATAGGACCGCCTTGTAAGCATGGATCCAACCACACTCTGCAACATTGACCATCTTCCACCTCGATCTTAACATGCTCTTTTAGATTATCCTGCTTATGCAAGATAGCCCAAGACACAATGACCGACCAACCCCTGCATCGATTTCCCACAATGACCTCCTCTTTAGAATATAAGCCTTAACTCAAGCAACCCACAAAGAACCCGAATTTGTCAGCATTAACCAAAGAATCTTCATCGTACCACAGTATTCCAAGAAGGCCCATCGCGGATAGCAAGCCTACCCTCCTCATATAGAAGACACACCTCAGCCCACGCCACCTTAACACCTCCTCTACCTTCCTCCTTACCTCTCCAAAGATAAAACCTCAGGATTTTATCAATTTCATAATCACATTTTCCCGCAACACAAACACACTAGCCCAGTAAACCTGAAGACTACAAAGCACAGAACGAACAAGCTGAAGTCTACCAGCACATTATAAAACTCTAGCAGATCAAGAACGAATCTGACTGGTAATCTGCTGAATAAGAGGAGCACAATCAGATGATCGTAACCGCCCAAAAAGTAAAGGAACCCAAGATAACAAACAGGGAGATGCCAAAGGACAAAACTCAAACTTTCTGCTAAACGAGCTGCTTCCTCACAATTAACCCCCACAATAAAAATAGTACTTTTTCCAAGATTACCAAAAAGCCCTGATAACTCACCAAACTTCTCAAGAGTCTCGTTTATAAAACTAAGAGAGGACTCATCAGCTGCATAAAATAGCATAAGATCATCTGCAAAGGTTAGATGAGTTAATCCAAACTTCTCACAAATTTGGTGAAACTTGAAACTCTGAGAAGGCCAATTGAACATACGAGAGACTACCTCCATAACCATCACAAATAAGAAAGGAGATAATTATTTTTCTCAATTGTACTAGTATTTTAAGATTTCCAAATTAAATTGAGGAATAGTTCTGTAAAATCTTCCGCTGCCATGCTCTTTTCTCCCTTCATAGAGGTGATCCTACGACTCGTATGATTAGGGGTGTTCGTACGGTCACACTCATTGTGTATCTACGATAACTAGCATGACTAAGGGTGTTCCTATGGGATTGCTCGCATGATTATTTTTGTTTGTACGATCTCACTCACTCAGATGTGCTCCATTGGACACACGATACTATTATTATGTTTCTAACATAAAATTAACAGATCACCTAGCAGGATGAGTAGTGGGTCCCTTATTGGGATTATCTATATACTCACTTTTTTCTATGTTTAATATTCCAAGTAAAGGTAGAGGATCTGGAAAGCTGGCGAGCGACAAATGGGGTCCATGACATGCCATATGGAGACTCATTTTTGCTTCCGCGTCTATGTATCAGTTTTCAGTATTTTAGTTTTAGACACCATATTTACAATTTTGTCTAATCTGTTTACTTTATTTCTTTAAAAAGAATTTTAAAAAATTATTTGTACACGAGGGTCATGTTTTCAAATTATTTTTATTGATTTTGACGATTATTGTCTTTCAAACATTTATTTGATATCAATTTTATAAAAATTCTACTTTTCCTATTTTTGAAGAAAGTGTAAATGTTATTTGTCTTTTAGTATTGACCTTTACTTAGTTTAAAAGTTTGAATCGTTACAAAAATGTTATATCAACTTAGACTTTGTTGTACTTAGCTAAATTCCAACTAAATGAATCTAACTAAGTCTATTCCTATTATATCTCTTATATTAAAACTTTACTCTAAAGTTTCTAGCTGAATTATACCATTTAAGTTACCTAGTGACATCTTATGCTAATAAGAATAAAGTTAATTTGTTGGTTTTTATTGTTCTCTATAATAATTTTATGAATAATTGGTTTGTTGTTTAATTATATAATAAAAGTTATTATTCTCATTATTATTCAATTGCATGTTATTGTATAGATAATATCCATGAATATATATGTTATTATATTTTAAATGTCTCTAATCGATTATTATTGTGGGAACAATAATAATTTAAGATTAGTATAGGTCATAATTGGAATGACTCTTTTTTAGATTATTACATGGATATGTGCCATATATAATTTCAAATAGTTGATTGTTTTGATCCTTAGACCTGAGATTATCATAGTGTTACACATGAGAATTAATCTATTTTAATGCAATCAAATGTTATCTTTAACCAAATAATTATAAAAGTCATACTTGAATACGTAATGAATTATGTAGTTGACAAGGATTAATAAAGATGAAATTTTATCCCTCTTGTTATGGAGAGATACCTCTGAGCCCCTCGTTTAAGCGTGACTGTAGAAATGCATAGTCATGCTATAAAGGAATTAATAAGGGTTTTAATGTTATTTGTTATTTCAGTATAATTATTGATCGAGAAAGCAATTGAATCAGATAAGGTGACTTTGTCCATGACTTATATTCAATTATAGATATCACGTGATAAAAGCATTAAAGCAATAATTATATTAGGTTATATTAGATCACTGTCTTTATTTAATATGGGTAACCATAATGTCTTGCTAGTGACCAATTATGAATATGGGTCATAAAAAGAATTATGAGCTCATTGCCATATTAAATTAACCTTACGGGTCGCACATGAAAGACTTGATCAAATTTATCTTTGAGTTGGATAATTAGTAAGTCCAATTTGAGAATTGACAACTTATTAGGAAACGCAATTAATAAGCCCAATTGGAGAATTGGAAGCTTGTTGGGAATCCTAAGCTTATCAAGAATCCCTAGGAAGCTTATAAATAAGACCTTAAGCATCTTATTTTACATACACAAGCAAGACATAAAATTGGTTCTATACAAAGAGAGAATAGAGAGAGTTGAAATTGTTTCTATACACAAGCAAGGCATAAATTTGTGTATATGGTTTAAATTTTTGAAATTGTTTCAATATAAGATGGACCATCATTCTACCCAGTCGCAATGGGTTAAAATCGTTTTGAGTTATTAATTGAATTTTGTGAAATGCATCTTTTATATGTTACGTTTTATTTGTGTTGTCATATGTAATTATGGGATAATATTCATATACCTATTTTTCACATTAAAACATAATATATAATCCTCTTTATAATATAAGTCCTATACCTTCCATGTGTTAGCACACTACAAGAAAATTGACTATTTTCAAAGGTCATAACCTTTGAAAAGCCATTTAATAAACCTTTGATATATTTTTTTTTATGGTTATCCCAACCTTTGAAAATAGATCCTGTCGAAAAAACTTTTTTGAAGGTTACGTAGCTTCGATAACTAATAAATTATTCATTGATAAATATTTTTATCAAATGATTTTTTTGAAGGTTTTCATAGAAAAACTCCTTTTATCAACAATTATATACATCCTCTGGAAATTCTCTCACTAGACCTTTTAGCATGATTTAGGGGTGTAATTGGATCGGGTTGATTTTTCTTCAACATAAACATCTGTTGGATTGCTAGAAGCCTAGAACTATTTACATTTTAATTAGTTCAATTTGAACAAACCTATATAAAAGAAAGCTTGGTCAATACATCTCAGTTACATGTTGCAAAAAACACATACGTATCTTACAAAAGATAATAGGAACGCAGGCAAATGTAACAGAGTCTAGTAGCTATTCTAATGGCATCATATTTGGACATATAGAAGTCGTGTAGAATAACCAGACATTACAACTTCATTCAGGTATGCATCAATACTTCTTTTCTCTCGTGCTTCCTATGACATTTTCATATATGGTTTGATCACACTCAATCCCCAATACAGGGCATGACTTCCAAATGCGTGTCCTAAAATATTAATCCAAATAAAAGGACATGGATACATAGTCAAGTTGAGACAATTTTATAACGCACATGCACAATGAACAATGAAAACAAATGTTAAAATTTGTTAACAAATAATTTCACAAATACATATGAAGATGCACTACATGTGTTGAACCAGTATCATGGTTGTCTAAGAATGTTATGACTGTTGAAGGTCACCATCCCATCACACTTGGTGGCTTTCCTTGATAGTCACATAGACACCATAACTATCTTTTAATAGCTTCCTACAAGACAAACTAATTATATTATGTTTCTTACAAAACAAACAAGGAAACAAATGCTTGTTAGTAAAACAATGTACTAGTAAGAGAAAATATTAACGAAACCCAAACTTCACTCAATAAAGGAAAAAATAAGCAAATAGAAAAAGTTGTAAAACGTCAAATGTTACAGATCTACTAATCTAGAGGGGAAAACCCCATTACATAGTTGTCACTTCATCCTTTCAATTTTAAGTAATTAAGATTTGAGGTTTGTAGTATTACTATTTGGAGGAGGGAAGGGATTTTAGCAATGGCCTCATACAACACCAAAACCTGAAGGACTCCCTTAGTTGTAAAACCAAAAGCAACTGAAAGTTTTCTTGTGCCATCAATCCAATTTATTATCTGCAGTCTATGTCCATCTAAATTTAGAGTTGTAATCATCAATATAGAGCACATGAATGGATAAGATGAGCATGGGATATTATTCACAGACAAAATCATTGAAAAAAACTAACAATCCAAAAACTTGAAAACATGATTTCAATTTATCAACATAATGCATCATCACTATATTCTTTCACGAATTTGTAAAAAAACTGAGTTAAAACATAAAAAATAAAAGCACACAACAAATGTATGTTATAATCCATAGAAGACTCCTTACCAGAAAAGACAAGTCGAATGTTGAGCAAATGATACAATGAAATTTTGAAATAGAGGAGGGATCTTGTCATTTTTGGAACAATTTATCTTTGAACCTCCCTAACATCCCAACCTTCTCACAATATAAATACAAACACAAACAAGCAGAGAAGGACAATATTACTGTTGAGATTGATGTCCTAAAACTCGAAGATTGTAAATATAATCCATTGATCGTTATTAATAAAGTGTTATTATTGTAATAATTGTTATTGATTATAATGTTAGTTTTGTCTTAATAACCTAAATCCAATAAACTAACATTCTAAGTTGTTTAATGAGTCTTGAATAGTATGTAGAGACCTATAGGGATCAATGTTCGAGATCAGTTTAAAGGGTTTATAGTATATGGATAAGGTTAGGTACCTTATCTGG